>VMDO01037884.1:0-13952 GCA_007922755.1 Pedetes capensis
AACATAAAACTATGTTGCAATGTCTTTCATTGAAATCAGAGGCAAGAACACAAACTACAGTTTCTACAGCCTCTGTCCCCTTTGGGTCCCCTTGCACCCCCACAACAATACTCCATGACGGGTGGTAGGATTGGGGTGTTTTGCTCCTCCAATTCTTCCCTTTCTTCACTGCACTCCAATTAATGGTCCTCTTTCTCTCTCTCTGACGCTGCTCTTTTTCTTCTGGCTGTAACACCCACGTTGTTAAGCCCAATAGTTGATTTTCCTCCATCTGCTAACTTGCTTCTTGGTTTATCGGCATACAATGCATCTAACCAGCATCCTCAGCCCCCTGGAAGGAAGATCTTCACTTCACTTCTAGGACAGCACATTGTCCTGTTTTTCTCCTGCTGGCTTGGAGTCTCGGATTTCTCCTTATCTCTTCTTAAAGCCCAGGTGCATCTGTGTTCAGTCCTTGGTGGTTTTCCATTATCCACGCCCAGTCTCATGGTGACCTCATCCAACCTCATTGTTTACAACGGCTTCCACAGGTGGAGAGCAGCCAAATACACAGCTTACGTCCCCCTTCTCCTTGGATTCTCGGTGTGGATTTCCAGTGTGTGCTCTGTATGTCCTCTTCAATATCTTATAGCTCTCTCAGATTTAGACATCCAAATCTAAACTCCTAAACCTAATTCTTTCAAAGTCGTCTTACCCCATTTATTAAGTGGCAACTCATTCTTCCAATTACTCTGTTCAAACACCTTCATGGAATCTCTGACTCTCTCCTGTTTTGCAAAGATCACATGCAATCCACCAGGAAATACTCTTGGCTCCGTTTTTAAAATATATCTAATACCACTTTTCACAACCATGAATGTTGTTGCCCTGATCCAAACCACCCCCACCATCTCTGCTCTGGGTACTTATACTAGAACCTGTGTTGTCTTCATTCTTACACCCTTATCTCATTTCAGTTTTATTAATAAAACAGAGAGATCCTTTAAAGTATAAATGGATCTTATCCCTTCTAGTATTATCTGCTGGCATTCCTCATGTGAGAGAGAAAGTGAAAATTCTTTTTGGTATTTATTTATTTTGAGGTTCTGGGAATCAAATCCAGGTTCTTGCTCATGCTAGGCAGGCCCTCTGGCACTAAGCCACACCCACAGCCTGAAAATGCAAATTCATGAAGGAGCTTCTGGCTCTGCGACACCAGCATGCTCCCTTTGCTTGCTCTGCTGCAGTTCCAGAACCCTCTTGTTCTCCCTGAACACACTCAGCACATGCCCAAGGAATTTGCATCTGTTTCCTTTGCCTGGGATTTTCTTCATGACTTTTATGTTTTACTCTTTTGTTATGGTTTGAGTCTAAAATATCCCCCCTAAACATCAGTTAACTGATGTGCTGTCCTGGGAGGGTGCAGAACATTGGGAGGTGGGGCATAGCTTACAGAAGTGAGTTACTGGAGACAGGCCTTTTGTGGTTTTTCTCACACCCAGTTCCAATAAGCTCTCGCTGCTTCCTGATCATCATGATGTGAGGTCCTCTACCACAGGCTGCCTGCCCCATCATTGTGCCTGCCCTGCACCTTCACTAAATCTTTCCTCCTATACGGTGTTTCTGTCAGGTATTTTCCTACAGCAATACACAAGCTGGCTAACCCAGAAAAATTTTAATCAAATATCATCATTTGCCTTCCTTGTTCACCTGACATCACCTTCCTCATTCATCCGACCTAAGATGTCATCCCTCCCTAATTCAGGGCTCCATATCCCCCTTCTCTCTTTGTAATTGTTTACCATGAAGCTTGTTATGATTTGAATCACCCAGAGGCTGTTGGGTTGAAGGCTTGGTCACAAGCACAATGGTGTTGAGAGGTGATTGGATCTTGGGGGCTCTAACCTCATCAGTGGATTAATCCATTGATGGATTCATAATTTGGTAGCATTTTTGAGAAGTGAGGGAACTGAGGAGGTGGAGGAAGTAGGTCACTGGTCATATGCCTTTGAAGGGCGTATCTTGTCTCTGGATCTTTCTTTTTCTCTTTGCTTCTCGCCATCAAAAATTTAGTAGCCTTGCTATACCATGCCCTTCTGTCTGGATGTTCAGCCTCACCAGAGGCCCGGAGACCATGGACTCAGCTGACTATGGACTGACATCTCTGAACCCATGAGCTAAAATAAATCCTTCCTTCTTTAAGTTGATTTTCTCAGGCATTTTGTCACAGTTATGGAAAACTGATGACCACAGAGCTTCCATCATCCCCTATACCATGTGTTTTATGTGTTTATGGTCATTAAATCCTCAAGGATCTAAACTTTATGAAGTGGGGATAAATATAGAAAGTAATATGGGGCCAAGAGAGGAAGGGAGGAAACACGGTCCTGAGTCTGCATGGATCGAGGTGTGTCTAGCCCACCTTGAGTCCTGACTCACTGTGGCACACCCAGTTTGAGTCCATGAGGTCGAGGCAAGATGGCTCCTACCCACTGCAGTCGAGGTGTATCCCTCCTCCAATTTCTTGCTCCCATCTCAAATTCTTCGCTGAGTCATAAGGTACTCATTGGTTAACCCAAAACATCATAGAAATGTTACAGATTCTGATTGGCTAAACTGAAATGCTTGTAAGCACTGGTGCATAGGAATAAAGTTGAGTTCTGAGTTGCCTCCCTGAAAGACTCCAGGAGTGGTGTGTCTCCATTGCACTCAACAATTCTGGGCTAATGAGCCCCATGTTATGAGTGTTAGGATTTTAATCTATTTTGTTCATTTCTTCATCTACCAGGTTTAAGAATATTTTGCAACACAGAATGTTCTTAAGAATATTTACCCCAGTTAGGCCCTATGGTGCATGCCTATAATCTCAGTTACTCTGGAGACTGAGGCAAGAGAATTGCTGGTTGAGGCCAGAGGTAGCCTGTACAGTTTAGTAAGACTCAGTCTCAAAATAAAAAAAATTAATTAAAAAGATCAAAAAAGCCAGGGGTGTGGCTCAATGGTGGAGTGATTGTCTATAAAGGGAAAGGTTCTGGGTTCAACCTCCACTACTGAAAAAAAAATTGTCTAAAGGTTTTAAATTTTTTTTCTTTAAATTTTCTTATGGGCGTTTTCTAATTTATAAATATTTTCACAACATGAGCTTATTTTGGTCTCATAAAAAAACTTCAACTTAGTGTATTCAAGTTTATCAATATTTTGTATATAGACGATATGTTGTTGTTAGGTGCCTTCAAGTCTTTGGGTCTGCCTCAGAGTGACCCTATGTACAGCAGAATGAAATGCTCCTCAATTCTGTGCCAGGCACATAATCTTTGTTATATTTAAGCCCATTGGTGCAGTCACTGTATCAATCCATCTAGTTGAGGGTCTTCCTTTCTTTGTTGACTTGCCATTCTTCCAAACATGATGTCCTGCTTCAGTGATTGGTCCCTCATGACAACATGTCCAAAATACATAAGACACAGTGTAGTCATCTTTTCTTTCTAGGAGCACTCTTGTTGCACTTCTTCAAGGATGCATCTGTTGGTTCTTTTGCCAGTCCATGGTATATTCAATATTTGTCTCCCTACAAAGGAATTAAATGACAAATTTAAGATTAGTCAGACAACCTATAATCCTACCATTCTAAATCTGCTACTGTATAATTGAATGTAAATGCAAATAGTGCTAAATTTTGCTTTATATTTGTAGAAAATTCCATCAAAGTTTTTGCTCATTATCTGGTGACTTAAAAAAAAAGTCATACACATTCACAGGGGTTCTTTCTTTCCTTTCTTTCTCAGCATTTATAGTTGATTTGCTAAAGATTATTGAGTACTAAACTGAATTAGGGCTAGGATTTAGCTCAGTTGGTAGAGTGTTGCTCTGCAGTCTCTGAGGTCCCGAGTTCGATTCCCAGCACCACAAAAATGGGAGAAGGACCTGGCAATCCACTCCCAAGGCAATCCCGAAGCAATCAGCCATTGAAAACCCTATGAGGGTCGATATGAGTCGGATACTGACTCGACGGCACCTAACAACAACAACAAACTGAATTATGCATTAGAATTAGGACAATATAAGTCACATGGGATTTATTCTCAAGAATGTTGCTTTTTCTAGTTCACATATGCCTTCACAAACTGAATATTGTGGTAGATGTATGGCATTATTTGTATTTGTGATCAGATCCAAAATGACTAGTTATAAGCTGTTTGGATTTGCAAGCCAATTTGGTTTTAAAATAGCTAAATACCTCCATTTGAATATTTTACTGAGCACTGAATAGTAGTCTGGGCTGGGGTTTAGCTCATTTGATAGAGTGAATGCACTGCCTACTCAGGCTCTCGCTTCAATCCCTAGCACTACAAAAATGGGAGAAGGACCTGGCAGCCCCCTCCTGAAACAATCTCAAAGCAACTTACCATCAAAAACCCTATGAATGGCAGAGAAACACTGATAGAGTGCTGGGCATGGCTCAGTATTGGGGAGTGTTTTCTTTCTGTTGTGCATAGGGGGTCACTCTGAGTTGGACCCGACTTGATGATACCTAATGATAACAAGGGGATATTCTATGAGCTTTTCAGAGAAATTCATAGAACCAGGCAACGAAAAAAGGATGAAGCTGAAAGGCATTATAGAGGTCAAGATGAAGAAAGAATTGGGACACAGCCAGTATGATTTGGGAGCAAGTGTTAAATAGACAAGGATCTATTATCAAGGGCAACAGTGCAATACAACTCTGGCTCCTTCTCTACTTATAGTTCCATTCCTTTCATACTTTTTAAAATGTTTCTGTCTACTAGTACTCAAGTCCTTCCTGCTTCGGAGTTCTCCTTTGGCTTTGATTATAGGATGTTTTCTAGAAATTATATAGCAGACACGGGTACTCACAGGAGGTTCCCACTATTTTTAGGCAAATGCTTATTGCTCCTATTTTTTGGACAGAAATCTTTGACCTCCTCTTAATTGCCTTGATTGTTCCTATCCCTGTCTGCCTTCTTGTGTCCAGTCTCATAGTCCAGTGCACTGCAGCTGTCTCATTTATATAATTCAACAAATGTTCAGAGACACAGAATTGTGGACAGAATTGTTCCTAGCTGTAAATAGAAGCAAGTTGCATTGTGCGGTTCTGGGTAATTTCATCTGCAGCTTCCATTCAGACCGTCTTACAAATGCTTTTGTCTTGGAAACAGCTCAGCTCCTCTCTCCCCTACCCAATCTCACAGAAATGTATGTGACACACAAACTTAGCCAATACTTCATTTAAATTTGCTCAATCTCACTCTTCATGCACCCACCTTTATTTTATATATACCTCCTTTCATTGCTCTGTACAGAAGGAAACTGAAGAACTTAGACACTGGCGGGAGGCTAATTATAGGAGCTGTGTACTCTTCAAGGGTAGATGCCAAATTTTATTGACTTTTGTGATCCTAAAGTTCTTTGTGGAGTGTGTGCAGATTGTATAAATAGATATCTGTGAGTTACATTATGATATTTTAAAGGCCTGTCAGGTGGTTTTTTTCTTAGTTCTAATTTGTTTTAACTACCTGTGTTAGTTTACTTTCTATGACTGTAGCAAGATACCTGATGTAATCAACTTATAAAGAAGAAAGGTTTATTTTGGCCCACAATTTTGGAGGTTTCAGTCCATACTCAGACACACTGCTTTTGGGCCTTTGATGAAGCAGCACATCATAGCAGGTGAGCATAGTACAGCAACGCCATTAACCTCATGGCTAGGGCAAAAGAGACAGGAAAAGGTAGTGCCAGAGTTCCATTATCTCCAGTGACTGGAAGGTCTCCCACTAAGCTCCACCTCTTAAAGGTTCCCTCACCTCCCAAAACCACCAAGTTAGAGGTTTAGGCTTTAACATTTGGGCTTTTAGGGGACATTTAAGATCCAAACTACAGCACTACCTCTCCAGTATCATTTTCAAGTTTTCACTTTCCGAGCCTAATCCTGCAATGGCAATAAGCTTTTCTCCATATACTATGAGCAAATTAATGCCATATACATTGAGCATAATATATAAAGTAAAAAGCACATTATTTACCTTTTAGAATTTTAAAGAAAGATTTGAAGTGTTAACTAGTCAAATGGTAATGACTACCACATAATTAGTAATTAATAGCATTAGTAATTTATATACAACTTTACCTGTATTTTCTCATTCAATCTTCACAAAAGTTCAATATTAAGTATAATATTATTGCTACTATTTCACAGATAAAGGAAATGAGATTTATAGTGGTTAAATGACTTTCCAAAGATCACTGAACAATCAAGAAGCAGAGTAGAATCCCAACCTGAACTATTTCTGAGTCCAGAGGGTGCAGTCTCCCCTCCAGAATGCAGTTCTTCAAATGGTACCATGTTGAGACCTGGAGGGAATGCATAGACCACATAAAGCACACCCAAACCCCATGTTTGCAAGGAGTGACTCAAGTCAGTGGCTAATATTTAGAAAAAATGTGTTAGACACTACATCCCTCAAGGAATTTATAGGGAATTATGGCTCCGTCTCTTTCCACATAAAAATAAAAATTTAGACAAGCACATGCAGGTCCTGGAAAAAGCAGATTATGGTATGTTTGATTAAGGGTATTTGAAATGAACTAAGGACTCTTGAGGGAGGAGAGAGATATCTCATGTAGAGGGAAGGACAGGGAAGGAGGGAGGGAGGGAAGGCGGGAAGAGAGAGAGAGACAGACACTGAGAGCCTTGCTAACAGTAGGATAACATTTTATTAAATGGACAAGGATCTGAAAAATGAGAAAGGAAAGAGAGAAAATTATTCTGGACAGAAAAAGGTAGGGATGTACAGAAATAAGAAAGTTATAGCCGGGCACGGTGGCGCTCGCCTGTAATCCCAGCAGCTAGGGAGGCAGAGGCAGGAGGACCACAAGTTCAAGACCAGAAGCGGTCTGCATAATTTAGCGAGACCCTGTCTCAAAAAGTAAAAAAATGGACTCAGGGTGCAGCTTAGTGGTCCAGCACTTCCAAAGCATGCAGGTGTGAGGCCCTGGGTTCAACCCCCAGTATTGCAAAAAAAAAAAAAAAAAAAAGAAATTCTGAAAGCAGAGGTTAGACACAAGACCACAGAGAGCGCAGGATCTACAGCGTGAAAAGAACAAACGCCCGCTGAAGTTATTTTTAACTGTAGCCCAGAGGACAAGAAACAGGTCCAGCCCAGCAGGACAAAGACACCATGGGTTGTGACGGAGACCAAGGGCAGGCGTAGGGACCTCAGGCCCGCACCAAGCTGAGCAGCCCTGGCAGCTTCCTTCAGGCCCACGCTGTTGAGGATGAAATACTCCTCCTTTAATGCTAGCATTGACAGGTTTCAACTGTGCTCCATGCCCATTGTGTAGAATCCCACATAGCCGGCCACACCAGAGTCCACTGTGCCTGCAGTAACTACAAGGCAAGAGTTCCCCCGTGGAGATTTGAGGACCCAGAACCAGTGGGCGGTGGCACTCCTTGAGGGAGGGGCCTGGGTCTTCAGCTGCTGCTCTCCCCGCATCCTGCAGCTACTCGGTGCCTGCCATATGTGGTGGCCTGGCTCCGTCTCAGAGGTTGCCCTTTGGTGGCAGTTGAACAATGACTGCTGCTTTGTCCATTTGGAGCTGTCCAGTTCTTGCCTCCTCTGCAGTATCACCAAGCAGAGCTGCAGAGAGCAGGGATCAGAGCAGGTTAACAGAGAAGCAGGTCACTCTTGGAGGATGCTTTGAAAATGAATTTGTAACTCTGACAACAGACAGTCACCTTTCCGTCTCAATTTACTGGATGATTTTGGTGGTAGTGTGGTTAATGCTAGGTAAAGCATGCTGTGCTAAAAACAGAATGACTTAAACAAATCCTGTTACATATCTATTGCAGCGCCCCTCTCAAAAAGGGAACTTTATAAATCATAATCGAATCAGAAAGCCTTTAATACCAGCATCTATTGCTTTAAGAAACTCACTTTCTTGTTGTTAGGTGCTGTTTAGTCAGGTCTGACTCATAGCGACCTTATGTACAACAGAAGGAAACACTCCCAACAGTGTGCCATGCCCGGCACTACGTCAGTGCTCCTCTGCTATTCGTAGGGTTTTCAATGGCTGATGGTTTTGGCAGTAGCACATTGGGTTCTTCTCCCAAGCCTGCGGACCCAGTATTCCCAGGCAATCTCCCATCCAAGGACTACTACACTCTGCTTAGCTTGCAAGATCAGATGGGATTGATGTCAGACTGGTATGGGTATAGAAAAGAGACTTGCTATCTTTTATTAATTCATGTGATTCAAGCTGGCTGTGAAGTTATGGACACATAATGATTCCTACGTAATATTGACTACAGATCTCTTACATAATATTTGTTCTTAGGTGCCATTGAGTCTGACTTACAGTGACTGTATGTACAATAGAACGAAACACTTCTGGACACTGTGTCATGCACACAGTCTTTTTACATTTGGGCCTATTGTTGCAGCCACTATGTTTTTTCTAATTTTGAGTCACACCACATTAGCAACAAGAGTTCCCAGGGGCTTTACTCAATTCCTACTAATTTACTCAATTAAAGTCAACTCTACTTCGAGAGGGCAACTCTTCCCTAGTTGTCTCTCAAATGCCTTCCAGCCTAGGGGGCTCATTTTCTGTCACTATATCTGACTGTTTCTCTGCTAGTCATAGGGTTTTACAATGGCTGTTTTGGGAGTGGGCTGTGGGTCCTTCTCCCTAGTCTGTCTTAGCCTGGAAGCTCAGCTGAAACCTGTGCACCATGGGAGGCCCTGCTGGTATCTGTAATACTAGTGGCATAGCTTTCAGCATCAGAGTAACACACAAGCCCCCAGAGCACAACACGCTGACAGACGTGGGGGCTTATGTAACATAGACCAGCACCAAGAGACCTTACAGTTATGTCAAACTGCCAGTCAAAAATATTTACTTAAGAATGATTTTGAGTAGAGCACAAGGCAAGCTACAGTGGGGAAGAGGGAGCGTATGATGCAGATCCCACCCCATAGAAAATTTATAAACTAGCACCACGGAGGGAGGTGTGTCATGTTTAAAATGCTATCAGCCACCTTTATCCATGGGACCTGGGAAACCCAAGGCTTTAGTAAACTCTTTTCTTTCTTCTTTTTATAACTTTGAAAGTGATTCATGTTCTAGGCTTATGTTTTGCCCAGTGAGAAAAAAATTCATATTTCTTCATTTACTGAGAAAACAAATAAGGATTTTTTCTCAGAGTACTGAATGTTTTATCTTTAATTCCTAAATCCAAATAAGCTAGTGAGTGATAATTGGCTCATTTCCTTTTTCTGTAAATATTTTCCTTTTTAAAAGGACAATGTTCAGCCAGGTGCAGTGGCGCACACCTGTAATCCCAGCGACTTGGGTGGCAGAGCCAAGAGGATCACAAGTTCAAGACCAGAGGCAGTCTGTTATTTAGCCAAACTCTGTCTCACAAAGTACAAAAATGGGCTGAGGGTGCAGCTCAGTGGTCCAGCACTTGCAGAGCACACAAGTGGGAGGCCCTGGGTTCAACCCCTAGTACCACACACAAAAAAGGGGGCAATGTTTGATGTACCCTTGCATTCTGATTCTAGTTCAAAATTGTAAACACACACACACACACACACACACACACACACACACACACATTTGACAAAAAGACACATGTCTTCTGGGGTGCCCTGATGGACAACCATGTTTAGCTGGATAAACTATCAAAGGCCAGCTTTCTGGTGCCTTCTGTTTAATCACTTGCCAATACCACTCATTCTTTCCACATTCAGTAAAGCCAGCAAAAAAGAAGTGGAAATTTATCCTCAAACCTTGTAGAAGCATTGATTCACTCACAACTGTTTCTGATCCCAAAAGCTAGATGGCACTGACATCTCTTATGACGGATACTGCCCACTTCAGGTTAGCATTGGCAGGTTCCCACATATGTGTTCAAGTCAGACAGCCTTCCCATGGTGGCAATAATTTCTTAAGGGTTTTTGAGTTAGGAATTCCACTAAGTTGATCTAGAATGAAGATACTCAGAGGACTCATGTGCATTAAGGAAACTCAAAAGTGAAAAATATATACAACTCTCCACGTTACCATGAGAAAGAAAAAATTTGTATAGCTGTTTGGTTTTCTTCCGATTGTGCTGGTCTTGAAAATGCACCTTTGTAGGATGTCAAATGAGCCTTAGTTGTTTGGTGATGTTGAATATTCCTAACACATAGTCTGATTATGCACAGCCAGGGTGAACACATCCCCGAAAGTCCTATGTCTGATTCCCAGCCCCTCACAGGAGTCCCTACCCATCCTCAGTAAGATTCGCCCTCTGCACTCAGAGACGCGCCCCAGTGGCTTCTGGGTGCTTACCATGGTGGCTTGCAACACTTTCCTGACAAGCTTTCCTTGCCCTGGTCTTCCTATGTGCAACAAGCTGTTTTCTCCATTTCCAGAATTTATTTTAAAATATATTTTTTACATCATTTCTAAGTTTTTGAACTCTCTCGATGGTTGCCATTAGCCCCAAGGATAAAGCTCCAGCTCTTAATGAGGCTCACCGCACCCTTGCTAGCTGTTCCAGGTTTCCGCCTCCAGCCGCCATCTTTGCCTGTCTTGCTGCGATCTCTGAACCTTTCCACTGAGGTTCTTTGTGTTCTCTGAAGTTGTCTCTCAGCAGCTGATCTTTTGCTTCTGCTCTTCCCAGTTGATGCACTCGCCAAGTTGACGATTTCATTCTTCTGCTCTCAGGTTAGGTTACGAGTTAATGTCAGGTTATTCTGAGCGTCTCCGTCTGAGTTTGAGGACCATAAGGCTTCTACTTACCCCACTGTACACTTAATGAATCTTGGTCAGGGGGAGTGTTTTCCTATATGTTCTCTAGGACATTGTGATGCCTTTTGTTGCAGTCACTGTGTATTTCTAGAACATATGCTTACTGAGGAGAGAGACCAGGGATGCACTGGTGAATGTTAGACAGAGGACCCTATGGAAAAGCAAAGCAAAATGAAACAAATAAGTTGTTGTTAGGTGCCGTCAAGTCGGTATCCGACTCATAGCGACCCTCATAGGGTTTTCAATGGCTGACCATTTCAGGATTGCCTTGGGAGTGGATTGCCAGGCCCTTCTCCCATTTTTGCAGTGCTGGGAATTGAACTCAGGACCTCAGAGACTGCAGCACAGTGCCCTACCGACTGAGCTAAATCCCAGCCCGAAGCAAATAATAGAGCAACTGTAATTTTTTTATTCTTTCTGTAATTGCTTGGCCAATTTCTAACTGCCAATGTGGTATCACTGAATGTAGCTTAAAGAAGAGATGCATACCTTCCTCCAGTGAGCCGGCTCCCGCAGGTTACCACCCACATGTGCAGGGCCTGGGTATACACTCAGCACATGCTAAATACTCAGGAAACATTAATTACTACTGTGATGAATGCATCCACTTTCCAACACCAAAACAAGAACAGCTGAGGCTGGGTACCTTATAAAGAGAAGAGGTTGATGTAGCTCATGGTTTTGGAGGCTGAAACCCCAAGGCCATTGTACCCATCAGTTCATTCTCTTGTGGAGGCCCCTGTATTGCGTCTGATGTGGTAAAAGCACCAAGGTTGGGGAGCCCCTGAGAGGGGACATCAGATGGTGAGGCAGGAAGACAGAGGCCAAGGCAAGGCCACGCTTGTTCTTTCATAGCACCCTGTTCTTACGGGAGGCAGAGCACCCCATGAGGTAGGCTTTAGTCTCTTCTGAGGGTACAGCCTCCATGACCTGACACCTTCCACTAGGCCCCGCCTCTTCCGGATTCCTCCATCTCCACCCCTCCCCAGTGGTCTCAAACTTGCAGCCCATGAACCCTTGTGGAACAAACCACATCCAACCCCAGTAAGTATGCACCCATTAGCATGGCAAAACAGAAACAAATAGCAAAGCACACCAATGGAAACCACAGAGTACTCCAATGCCAGCTACTGGGAAGGATTTGAGAAATTAAATCCTCACATTTTCTTAACAGAATTGCCACTTTGCAAAGTCATTACAAAGACAAACATATACTGATCAGTTGTGACCCCTCAATCCAACTCTTGGATATTTGTATTGACCAATAAAACACATTCCCTCATAACGCTTTATAGGAAAGTTTATAGCAGGTGTATCCATAATCTCTCAAAACTGGAAAAAGAAAAAGCCCAAATATCCCCCAGTTTGTGATCACATAAACCAAGTGAGTATATCCACACTAGAAACTTTTACTGGGTGATGAAATGAATTGCTGATATGAATGCCAGTACCTGCAACTAATGCATTACGCTAAGCGAAATAAGCAACTCAAAAAGTTACATAATCTACCAGGCCATTTCTGTGACTCTCAGGCAAAGCCAAGAGGACAGAGAAGGGAACCAGTACAATGTATTTGGGGAGTAAACAGTACAACAGTATTGGGGGAGTAAAATACTGGCCATAAAAGGACAGGAGAGATTATTTGGGTGATGGGAATTTTTTATATTTTGATTGTACATTTGTTGAAATTCATAGAATTGTACACTCAAAAGAGTGAATTTTACAGGCTATAAATTATATAGCTACAAAATAGGCTGGGAAAAACCTATTCAGTCAATCCATGAATCATCCAATCAATAAGTCAGGAAACACTGAGAAACCACTATGAAGCATATGATTTATATTTGTGGCAGTTATATTAAAATGCAAAATCAGTATGATAAAGCAGGTAAAATGATGCTGCTGTATGGTAGATTGTGTAACTTTAGATTCTTTTCCTGTAGCAAACTGAATGTAGTACAAATATGTGCGCAGACGTGACAGGTGAATCTTTGAAGGTAAATTGTCCAAATCAAGGAAATAGGTTTTCGTGTTGACTCTGATGCATAGACACATTTAGCAGCAAACTCAGAAAACAGAATTTAATCTAAAAGGCAGCCCAGAGCTCTGCCGCAGTAATGCCTGCTGAGTCCTTTTGTTCCCTATAAGAGGTGAGGGGTGGGGTGGCCCGGGTCTGCTTCTCCGGAAGCAATTTGATGATTAACAAGGAAATGCAGTGACTGGCAGGCAGTCTGGTAGACAATTAAGTGCATCTACTTCAGATAGACCAAACGCTGGTCTCTGTGCCCTTCATGAGATGTCATCCAGAGGAGAAATTGAGAAAGTTCCCGAGAGAGAGTAACTGGCTGCTCGCGTAGATCTCTATGGCGGCCATGCAGTGGGCATTGCTTCACGCCACACAGTCCGTCACAAAGCCCAAGCATGGGTGATTGTTCCACCCTGGCACTGGAGACCCCATGCCTGCAAATTTCCCTTTTCTATTAACATAAAATCCTTGGTGCTTTCTACTTTTTGCAAAAATGACTGGTTCAATGTCCAAGTTCATTTTCCATTGACCTGTCATCAAGAGTCCATTCAGTTCTATTACTTGTTGCTTGGTGCCATGGAGTCAGGTCTGACTCACAGCAACCCTCATAGGGTTTTCAATGGCTGATTGTTTCCCTCATAGGGTTTTCAATAGCTGATTGTTTCAGGAATCGGTTGCCAGGTCCTTCTCTTATTTTAAGGTGCTGGGGATCGAACCCAGGTCCTTAGAAAGTGTGGAACAGAGCTCTACCAATTGAGCTAAACCCCAGCCCAGTTCTGTTGCTATGTAAACTATATCATGGCTCGATTTTTCCTTTAAATATTGATGGATAAAAAACAAAAAAACAAAACAAAACAAAAACAAAAAACAAAAAAAAACCCCACTATGGTACATATATGCCTGCAGCAGTAGCCCTGTGGCATCCGATCCCGTCAGATCTCTGAAGCTAAGCAGGGTCGGGCCTGGTTAGTACCTGGATGGGAGACCGCCTGGGAACACCAGAAGCTGTAGGCTTGGGAGAAGGACCTGGCAACCCCCTCCCAAAAATCAATCTGCCATTGAAAACCCTATGCACAGCAGAGAAGCACTGACAATAGTGTTTCCCCTGTTGTACAGAGGGTCGCTATGAGTC
>VMDO01037885.1:0-13962 GCA_007922755.1 Pedetes capensis
TGGATTATTTTTGCTTACTTACTTAGACAGAGGCTGGCTTTCTCACTTTCATATTATTGATTAAGACTCCTGGAAAAATTAGAACTGCTGTGACTATTGCTTTATGGTGTTAATTAGTTTGATTTATACATAGATTACAGTTTGAGTAATAATATTATGATAAACTAACACTAAGGCAAATAAATCACTTTATTTGAATATACTACTATTGGTGTTTCTACTAAGAAAACTTTGTGATTATAATAAATCAACAACAATTTTTCACTCTTTCCTATGTATCATATGACACTACATTCATTTTTATATAACTTCTAGTCAATGTTATCCTAAAGAAATACTTTAAAAAGTCCATCAGGGATGATGTATAAATCTACAGTCTGTATATTTAAATCTTTAATTAGAGACCTGGTGAAAGAATGAGCATTCTCTTCAGGATCAGATGATTTTCATGATTGTAGATTATGAGAGTAAAATTTTTTAAATACATCTGTGATTGGTAATAACAGTAATCGTAGCAATGACAAAGTCAGTACTATATCTCTGTTTGTGAAAAACTGATTACAAAAATGCCACAAAGAGGAAATTTGGTGGAACAAAAGTACAGTACTAAAATACCCTAACTCTCAATTTTTATTAATTAACAATATATCATTATGTAGAAAAAGAAATGTTGTGGACATGAATAAATAGTGAGGTCAAATTTGGAATTCTTTAACCTAGTGATGTAGCACATATCTGTAATGCTAGAAATCCCAGAATCTTGAGTTTAAGGCCAGAGACAGCCTGCATAATTTAGCAAGACCTTAATTCAAACTAAAAATAAAAAGGGACTTGGGATGCAGCCGAGTGGTTGTTGTTGTTGTAGTTAGGTGCCATCGAGTCAAGTCCGACTCATAGTGACCCTGTGTACAGCAGATCGAAACACTTGCCGATTCTGTGCCAGACAAACAATCTTATTTATGTTTAAGCCCATTGTTGCAGACACTGTGTCAATCTGTCTGGTGGAGGGTTTTCCTTTTTCCACCAAATTGACACTCTCCCAAACATGATGTCTTTCTCCAGGGATTGGTCTCTCCTCACTGTTGTTGTTGTTGTTGTTAGGTGCCTTCAAGTTGAGTCCAACTCATAGCGACCCTATGTACAGCAGATCGAAACACTTGCCGATTCTGTGCCAGGCAAACGATCTTATTTATGTTTAAGCCCATTGTTGCAGACACTGTGTCCATCCATCTGGTGGAGGGTTTTCCTCTTTTGCATTGACCTGCCACTCTCCCAAACATGATGTCCTTCTCCAGGGATTGATCTCTCCTGACTACATGTCCGAAATATGTAAGACGCAGTCTGGTCATTCTTGCTTCCAAGGAGCACTCTGGTTGCCCTTCTTCTAGGACAGATTTGTTGGTTCTTTTGGCAGTCCATGGTATATTCAATAGACGTCTCCAGCACCACAATTCAAAAGCATCAGTTCTTTTTCTGTCTCTCTTTTTCAATGTCCAGCTTTCACAACCATGTGATGCAACTGAAAATACCATGGCATGGGTCAGGTGCACCTTCGTCTTCAATGGGACATCTTTACTTTTCAGTACTCTAAAGAGATCTTTTGCCACAGCTTTTCCCAAAGCAATGCATCTTTTGTTTTCTTGATTGCTGCATCCATGGGTGTTGATTGTAGAACCAAGTAAAGCAAAATCTTGGACAACCTCAATCATTTTTCCATTTGTTGTGAAGTTGCACACTGACCCAGTTGTGTGGATTTCTATTTTGTTGATGTTCAGTTGCAATACATACTGAAGGCTATGATCTTTCATCTTCATCAGTAAATATTTTAAATCCTCTTATTTTCAACAAGCAGGGTTGTGTCAAATGTATAACGCAGGTTGTGAATGAGTCTTCCTCCAATCCTGATGCTGTGTTCTTCCTCATAAAGTCCAGCTTCTCAGATTATTTGCTCAGCATATAAATTGAAGAGATATGGTGAAAGGATACAGCCCTGAAATACACCTGTCTCAACTTTAAATCAGGCAGAGTTTCCGTGTTCTATTTGAACAATTGCCTCCTGGTTCATGTACACATTCCTCGAGTACAGTTAGGTACTCTGATATTCCCATTTTCAAAGTGTTATCCATAATTTGTTATGATCCACACAGTCAAATGCCTTTGCATAGTCAATAAAATATAGGTAGACATATTTTTCATATTCTCTGCTTTTGGCTAATATCCACCTGAATCAGCAGTAATGTACCTCGTTCCCTGCCCATTTCTGAATCAGGCTTGATTTTCCAGCAATTCCCTGTCTATATTCTGCTGTAATTGCTTTTGAATGATCTTGAGTTAAATTTTGCTTACGTGTGATATTAATGACATTGTCCAATATTTCCCACATTCAGTTAGGTCCCCTCTTTTAGGAATAGGCACAAATGTAGATCTCATACTGTCAGCTGGCCAGGTATCTGTTCTCCAAATCTGTTGTCATAAACATGTTAACACCTCCATTGCTACACCTGTTTGTTGAAACATAGCTATTGGTATTCCATCAATTCCTGGAGCCTTGTATTTCTCCAGTTCTTTCAAGGCTGCTTCTACTTTATCCTTCAATACTATTGGTTCCTCTTCACATGCAACCTCTTGAAATGATTGGTAACTTACAATTCTTTTTTATATAATGACTCTGTGTTTCCTTCCATCTACTTCTGATGTCTTTTGATGTCCAGAAATACAATGTTGCCAGTGATAGATAATATCCATATGCCTACAAGGAAGGCCAATTAATATGACTATTATTCAAATTTATGCACCCACCACTAAGGCCACAAGTGAAGAAAGGGAAGATTTCTATAAGCTTAAGCAATCTGAAACATATCAAACACTCAGTCAGGAGATATTGAAAATTACTGGTGACTGGAATGCAAAGGTTGGAAACAAAGACTCAGTATTTGGAAACTATGGCCTTGGTGACAGAAACAAAGCTGGAGATCACATGATAGAATTTTGTCAGACCAATGACCTTTTCATTGCAAATACATTTTTTTGCCAATATAAATGGTGACTATACACATGCATTTCATCATATGGAACATACAGGAGCCAGCCAAATTGACTACATGTGTGGAAAGAGGTGATGGAAAAGCTCCATATCAAATGTCAGAAAAAGACCAATGCTGATTGTGGATCAGACCATCAATTTTTCATATGCAAGATCAAACTGAAGCTGATGAAATTTAGAACAAGTGTATGAGAGCCAAGTTATGACCTTGAGTGTATCCCACCTGAGTCCAGAAACCACCTCAAGTACAGGTTTAATGCATTAGGCACAAATGATAGGAGACCAGATGAGTTGTGGAAGTACATAAAATATATTGTTCATGAAGAAAGCAAAAGGTAATTAAAAAGACAGCAAAAAAGAAAAGACCAAATTACATATGAAAAGAGACATTTGAGCTTGCCCTTGAATGTCCAGCAGCTAAAATAAAAGGAAGACATGATGAAGTTAAGGAACTAAATAGAAGATTTCAAAAGGCAGCTTGAGAAGACAAAAACGAATATTATAATTATACATGCAAAGAACTGGAGGCAGAAAACCAAAAGGGAGAACACACACTGTGTTTTTCAAGCTTAAGGAAGTAGGGAAAAAATTCAAGCCTCCAATGACAATAGTGAACAGTTCTATAGGGAAAACATTAAAGGATGCAGGAAACATCTTTATCTAGAGAACATTAAAAGTGAAATCAATTTTCTATTTCTAGTAATGACAATTTTTGAAAGTGAAATCAATAATCATCTTTATGGAGGGGGTGAAGAACATCTACTAACACAGAGACATACCAACACACAGTCACACAGTGAGACCCCCCACACACACACATATGCACACTTTTTCTGTTTTTTTGTTTTTTTTTTTTTTTTTTTTTTTTTTTTTTTTTTTTTTTTTTTTTTTTTTTTTTTTTTTTTTTTTTTTTTTGCCACAGCTCTCAAGGATATTCAGGATTCTGGAGGTTTAGTATGTAATCTTGATTAAGATTGTTGTGGACTAAAATGTTATATGTACTCTGAATGAGCATCTGTTTTAATGATTGAGAATGGGGATTTTTACGATTGATATAAAATCTGCCAAATGCTTATTTTGTTACACCGCATTTACCCTAATACATTTCTCAACCAACACAAATTGGAATGCAACAATATATTTAAATGATGAAAGAGAATGAATGTCAGCTTAGTTTTCCATATTCAGAGAACATGTCTTTGAAAAATAAGGAAAACATAACATTTTTCACAATAAAATTTATATGTGTTATAAAGAGGAAAGGACCATCCAGGATTCTGGGAAACTAATTTAAGTCGTCTCAAAAAAAAAAAAAAAAATTGCAAGTCCTCGTACATACAGAAGTATGGACTATTTAGTAAATACTTCTAGAATGGTATCATAGTACATTAAATTAAAAAGAAAATCATGAATCTTGATCTTTTTTATTTTTTTGAAGTTGATCTCTAATGCAAACTATGAAAAAATGTAAAATAAGTACAGATCGGAGGATGTAACATAGTTTCTTTCTCTTTCTTATCTCTTTTTCCATTTAGTTTTTCTTTTCCATCTCTCCCTTTCTTCCGATTAACTTTTCCTTTTTAAATAAACCTGTCCAAAAGCTATTAGGTGACACAGAAGAAAATGAAGTCTATGTGAGTGTCTGTGTGCATGTCAGTGTATGAATGTGTGTGTGTGTGTGTGTGTGTGTGTGTGTGTGTGTGTGTTGTATCTGTGTGGAGGTATATTGATGGTCTAAAGTAAGATGCTACTAAGGTGAAGAGGATGCCTGTGCAAGGTGGATGATGGGCAAGTGCAAACTGCTGGATCATATTTTGGGTAATAAGCACACAGGCATAATAAAGCAGTTCAGCAGAGGACATCAATGCATATGCTTGGGAAGAAGTGCATCTACTCAGGAGAGTAGCCCAGCATAGACTATAAAAGCCTAAATACAAATAAAGAC
Source organism: Pedetes capensis (assembly GCA_007922755.1). Taxonomy (NCBI): domain Eukaryota; kingdom Metazoa; phylum Chordata; class Mammalia; order Rodentia; family Pedetidae; genus Pedetes; species Pedetes capensis. Next base: position 4,989 of record VMDO01037885.1, read on the forward strand.
TGGGACAGGAATGACAGTAAAAAGGTCTCCGATATCCAAAGAATTGCACATGATGTCAATATAGGAGGATAGAACAATGCAGTGTTTTGATACTCAACTGGAATAAGGAAGATGTCCATGTAAGAAGATAGTCTGTCCATACTAGAGTGTAATTCATCATGGAGTTTGGAATCCAAGCAGTGTAGTCCAACATCAAGTGTAAGAATCCAAGTATGTAAAAGAAAACTTTTGTAGAATGCCCTGAATGAAGAGTTGGAAGTAAGTGGATCCACTTGGCATGGAGTAATGGCACAAAAACAAGGTAAGAGTGAGAGCTCATTGGAGACAACCCAACACAGAAAGTTAGCACCCAAGAAGTGTATGAGAAGAATTCATGAGGGGAGGATAAGGCAGCCTAATAGGGGATGTTGGAGCACAAAAAGAGTGGAGGAGGTATTCACAAAGGTAGGCATCATAATGCAAAGTAAGTTGAACCTCATCTTCGAGACAGGTGTCAGAACATGTGTAGGCCATGAAGAAAGATTGAGGCAGTGGCTTATTGCAAGTTGTTGAGGTGAGTGGACTGAAAAAGGCATATTTGGAGGGCAAGAGGAAAGAGTAACTGTGGCAAATGTAGATTGAATAAATAAAGCTGAATTAATAAAAATATGAATATATGAATGATAATATAAACCAAACATATTACTATTGTTTAAGGAAGTTACATATGTGGAAAAAAGAAAGCAATAACAAATTTTATAGTGTTGCATGGGAATTAGAGAAATCAGTGTAAGTTCATACTGTGTAATATATCCCACCAGATGAAAGAATATAGATGACAGTATGTGTTTACCTATGCATCTATGTGTATGTAAATATATATTGATATGTACACATATGGGAGAAGGACCCAGCAATCCACTCCCAAAAATCAATCTGCCATTGAAAACCCTATAAATAGCAGAGAAGCACTGACAATAGCGTTTCATCAGTTATATGCAGGGTCTCTGTGAGTCAGACACCGACTTGAAGGGCATCTAACAATAACAACAACAATGTACACATATGTGTGTATATATGTAGATATATTTCCTACCTCTGTCTAGTAAGAGGATCTGGGAGTAGTGATACCTCCGAAACAATTAATTCCCCTAGCATTAAATATTGGTTTCTATTTTCAGTTCAGTATGCTAATAGGAAATGGGGATTTGGAGCATAATTATTCATCCCTGGGTTATGGTAAAGAACGTATACATGAGTCTCAACAATTTGTGCCATAAAATAAGGAAATAAAGATAAAACCTTGTCTAAATGACAACAGCTAGCTTGAAAGGGCTTCTATAACTTTTAATTCCTATTTTCCTCATTGATATCAGGGAGCCTGTTACCAAACCTCCTACCAACAGCCCTGAACAACAGAACACAGCCACTACTGGTTTTCTTGGTGATTTTGATGACTCTTGTAACAAAATTCATCTTATTTTCCCAGAACTTTTACTGAATACTTTCATAGCAAATTTTCCAAACTTATAAAGTTTAATCACATTAGCATGTCTCCTTCTTTGAGCCATTTTATTCCTTCTCCGATCCTCTATCATAATATATGGGATGGTAAAGACCTGACATTTGTACTTTACTTAATGTGTCCAGATAATTCTTCACACCTTTAAACAGCCATCCTAAGAACATGTCAGTATCCTAGCCAGGATGCTAAAGTTTGTACTTAGGTCAGTACTTGCAGATTGGTAAGCTCTCCTTTAACCGACTTTGGTATCTACATATCTTTTCTTGATTTGGCACCCTCAGGGTCTAGTTCCACATGTACTTTTCTGGTATAAATAATACTTATTGACTATATGCCATGAATTCTTTGGGATACAGTTTGATTGCTTCCTTAGGAGCTCCAGCACTTTGTTAACTAGATTTTGTTTGACTTAACTTTATTTATTGGTGTAGTTTAAGGGTAGTTCTTTGGACTAAGGAGCCCTCCTCTCTTGGAAAGAACAGCTACTTTTTGCATTCCCAGAAAGGGAATGTGTTAGCCTTTTAAAAGCAAGATGGAGACCAGCACTGCAAATAATTTTAATTCTCAGATAACTCAAGAAATTCCAGGTTTTCATCCAAGATTTTCCCATACTATGTTTTAGTCTCCTTCTCCTCAACCAGCACCATGACACTGGTGTAGATTATATTCCAGGAGTGATAATTCAATCTTCTCTGGGCTCCTGCTTACTCCAATTATTGAATTCTGTTCCCAGTTTTTGGTGATTTTGTTCCCTGGTTGCAGGAGCTTCAATATAGCTTCTGGTAAGACCTTCTGATCTTCATACTTCAGTTGTCTTTCTCCAAAATGTTTACTGCCCAGCAACATCTACTCAATACCATTTTCTTTATACATGTGAGTTCTAATTATTTCTGTGAATTTAAAGTATATGACACATGTATGCAGCAAATTTATTTCCTTTTGTGAGCACAACACTTCAGTTCAGTAAAACTTTCAGAAATTGTACTAATACCACATCAGGAACTATGAATGCTCCATCTACAATCAGTAATAGAATCTTCATTGACCGCTAACTAGCAATGATTTAGTTTTCAAATTTCAGTTTAATAAATATTTTCTAGATCTTTCCTGGCACTAACTTTGGTAGATTAAGCATTCTGAATATCATCAACAGAATTAAGAAGGAAACTACAGAATGTAGATTAATATTTGCAAATTATTAATTCAACAATGGATTGATGTGTAGAATATATAAAAACTTCAGAGATTAAACACCAAAAAATCTAACTGAAAAACAGCTAAAAAACTAAATACTCACTTCCAAAAATAAGAAATAAATGTGGACAACAAGTACATGAAAAATACTGAATCTCATTAATCAGCAGAGAAATGTAAATCAAAACCACAATGAAATTGTAGAAGATGAGATAGGGAGAAGAAACAATGTAAAGGGATAAAGGGGGAAAGGATAATCTCAATGTAAATGATGCAACTTCATGAGTACATGGGAAAAATAGTGACTATAACCCAAATATACATACGAGTTTTACTACATATTAGTCAAAACATTCCATAACCTTCCTAAGTTGATAAAAGTGTAACAAAAAGTGATGTAATAGTTGCATAATGGAAAAAATGCTGTATTACTCTGTACCCCACCAACATGTACAAATAAAGGGAAAAAGAAAAAAATTATCATCTCATCCAAGTTAGTATAACTATCATCAAAAAGAGGAACAATAACAAATGCTAAAGAAGTATGGAGAAAAGGAAAATCTGATAGAATTTTAGTGGGAATGTAAATTATATAGTGATTATGAAGAACAGTTTGGAGACCTTACAAAAAACTAAAAGTAGAACTTGTATATGGGCTAGCTCTTCCAGTACTGGGTATATAACTATAGAGGTTGAAATCCTTATACCAAAAAGGCACTTACATAACCATGTTTATTGTAGCACTAGTCAGAGTAGCTAAAATATGAAATTGACCCTAATGCTCTTCAGTGGATGAATGGATAAATAAAATTTGAGGGGTGTGTGTGTGTGTGTGTGTGCGTGTGTGTGTGTGTGTGTGTGTGTGCATGCACATGTATAGAGTTAGTATTCAAATTCTTAGATGTAAAATTTGAATCCAAGAATTTCATAGGATTGTTTTCTTTCACCTTATCCATGGGGCAAAGTAATAAATGAGTGTTAGAAGTGGACATGGGTCCAGAGGGAAAATGATAACCTGCAGAGTTATGGGAAGTATTTCTGTCAGGAACTGGTGAGAGAATTAAACAACATACTCACAAAATATAATTTCTGTAGGAGAAATTGGTACATTTTTATATAATTTGCCCCACATGTCTGTCAGCCTCTGCTGTGGGGGCATCCAAGATGCTGTGATGCTGAAATCTATGCCACCTGTATATCAGAAAACATCAGTATTGCCATGGTGGTCAGGTTCCTGCCGAGCTCCCAGATCAAAATATTCTAAGAGGAAGACCAGGGACACCATTTCCCAAAACATTTATTGTTCTTATTGTGAGGTGTCATTGATTCTGAACCATAGTACCCAAGTTACAAGAGAATGAAACAATCCCAAACATTGTGCCATGCCCAGGGTTATTATCAGTGGTTCAGCATTATTCATAGGATTTTCTATGACTGATTATTTCTGGAGTGGGAAGTCAGGCCCTTCTCCCAAGTCTATAACACTAAGTATTCCTAGGTTGTCTCACATGCAAGAAATCCCAGACATGCCCTTGCATAACCTCACACATCTGAGGCGATTGGATGTCAGGGTGGTATGGCTGTAGTTGTATTCATTAACACAGATTCTGTATATATGTCCTGAAATTTTCACATTTGTATGTTTAAATAATCATTTTCTGGTTGAAAATTGTTACATTTTCAACTTATATATGCATAACATTGCAATGAACATCTTTGTGTGGAAACAATGTTATTGTAATGTTTCATCATTCAAACTCCCAGAAGTAGATCCAAGTCAAAATATTTAGACATATCGTGATATGTGTATCATATTCTGACAATTTATTTCTATTATATTATTTTCACTTCCATTCATAGTGGGTAATATACAAATTTTATAATACCTTTATCTTTTCTTTTACATTTTTAAAATTTTGTATATGGGCCATTGCCTATATCTTTCATACACCCACACACATGCACACATATGCATGCGTGCACACACACACACACACACACACACATACACACACTCTAAGCTATCATAAGAGTAGCAGATCAGCTCCTATAGCCTTCTTCCATGATATTTGACTCATCAGAGCCCAGAAGCAACTGATCCAAGTGATCATGGTCTGAAACCTCTGAAATTGTAAACCCAATTAAATAATTCCTCCTTTCAAGTTGTGTTACCCAGGTATTTATCACTGCAATGAGAACCTGTCTAACATAATTATTAATTAGATCAAGCATTTTTCCAAGTATATGGTGCATTTGCTTGCATCACTTCTTCCAGTTGATTAAGCCTTAAAAATGAGATAATCTCAGTAATCCTGAATGAATGGATTCAAATTATTTGTTTAAGTATTTGAATGCAAGGGATTTACAATTTGAACTCAAGATTTTCAATGGTATGTTATCCTTCACCTCACAATGGTAGCAGAGTCAGAGGATAGACTTGGTAATGGACTTTTGCCTTGAGGGGAAATTATTACATGAAGAATCAGAGAGAAATTTCTTCTTGAGGGACTAGAGAAAGATATGAACTGCAACATGCCTGGGAAGCCTACTTTCAGTAGTAGAATTTCAAACCATATCAATAATGTATATTGGTCTTGGGGAGGACTTACTTGGAATTTGGAATCTGTCCTTTTTGAACATCTGAATAATGAATGCACCCTAATATCTCAAATCTTATCCACAACTTTTGAGCAGTTTTTTATGCTGGGTGTCAGATGGGTATGGAAAGCATGCCTGTATTGGATGTGAATTATTACATCAAATTTTAGAATTCTTGTCAGTATACCAAATGATCTGAATGTAATTTTTGGCCAACTCAGTAACTGATACAATCCTCTTGAAGTATACCCATGGAAAGAAAGTTTGAGTGTGGAAATGTGAGGAGAGCTGAATACATAACCCCAAGAGATGGAAGGTATTTTTCAGTTCAGAGACTGAAGAGAGAAAATAGAGCATCCTATAAAGGGAGAATACATTCTGTGGGAGAAAATTACTGCATGTGTACAGAACTTGAGTAACAGGCTGTGATATTGAGAAGCCATGTTCCCTTTTGGAACATACTCTTAAGAAAGTCAAGTATCTGGTGAATTCCCTGTACCACTTTCTGAGAGGACTTATGCTGAAAAATGAAATGCAGCCTGGAATTCAAAACAATTTGGGTTTGAATTTTTAAGTCTAAGAATTAGAATTGAAATTCTTAGACCTAAAATTTAAATCCAATATTTTCATGAGATTGTTTGCATTCATGTTTCCAAGATGGCAAAGTCATAAGTGAGAGTTGGAAGTGGACATGTGCTCAAAGGAAAAATTATAACCAGCAGAGTCACGGGAAGTTTTTTCTTCAGAGACTGGAGAAAGAATTGAACAAGAACATGCCTGCAAGTCACAATTTCTTTGTGAGAAAATGAATACATATCTGTATGACTTGCCACACTTGTTTGTCAGCCTGTGTTATAAGGACTTCAAAGTTGTTGTGATGCTCAAAGATATGCCACTTATATTTCAGAAAACATCAGTGTCACCCATGGCAGTCAGGTTCCTGCTGAGCTTCCAGACTAAGACATTCTAGAGCAATGAACAAGGCAGCCCACCCTGGAAGCAATTGCTTTTCTTGTTGTGAGGTGCCCTCAAGGTACACCCAAACCACAGCAACCCTAGGTGCAAGAGAATGAAACACTACCAAACCTTGTGCCAGGCACAGCACTATTATCAGTGTTTCTATGTTATTTGTAGGGTTTTCTATGGCTAATTGTTTCTTGAGTGAACTTCCAAGTCCTTCTCCAAAGGCTAAAGTGTATTTCCCAGGTAGTCGCACATACAGGGCAAACCAGATACATTCTTGCTTAACCTCAGATCTGAGGAGATTTGATGTCAGAGTTATATGGCAGTATCTATATCCATTAATGAAGCTTCTATAAATAAATAAATCCTAATCTTTGTTCTTATATATTTTAATTAATAATTAATACTTTGATAGAATATGGCTACATTTTCTAATTATGTGCATAACATTGCAATGTATATCTTTGCATGAGCATAGTTATTTTAAAATTTTCATTAAAGTCACAGAAGTAGATCCAAATCAATATATTTAGAAGTATCATGACATGTTTAGCACATTCTCATAATTGCTTTTTATTATACTTGTTTCAGTTCCCCTCAGAGTGGGTAACATACAAATTTATAACACCTTTTTTCTTTTTTTATTTTTAAATTTTGTACGAGTCTTTACATATATCTTTCACAAACATGTACACAAACACACACACACACACACACACACACACACACACACACACACTCACACACACACTCTGCTGAAAGATTCCCTAAGATTAGCCGATTCACTCCCAATGCCCTTCTGCCATGATAACTTTGCCTTACCACATACCAGGAACAACTGATGCAAGTGATCATGCTCTGAAACCTCTGAAATTTTAAACTCAGGCAAATAATTCCTCCATTCAAGTTGTATTTCTCAGGTATTTGTTACAACAACTAGAGCCTGACTAACTTACTTCCCTGATGAGATCAAGTATTAGTCCAAGTATGTGGTTCATTTCCCTGCAACACTAACTGCAGTTGACTGTTGTTGTGAAGTGCCATCCAGTAGAGTGCAACTCATAGTGACCCTATATACAACAGAACAAAACACTCCTCAATTCTGTGCCAGGCACAAAATCTTATGTATGTTTAACCTCATTGTTGCAAACACTGTATCAATCCATCTAGTTGAGGATTTTCCTTTTTTCATTGATATGCCACTCTCCCAAACATGATGTCCTTTTCCAGGAATGTGCAAAATACAGAAAATGTAGTCAAGCCATCCTTGCTTCCAAGGAGCACTCTGGTTGCACTTCTTCTAGGATAGATCTGTTAGTTCTTTTAGAAATCCATGGTATATTCAATATCCATCTGAAGCACTATAATTCAAAAGCATCAATTCTTCTGTCTCCCTTAGTCAATGTTCAGCTTCCTCAAGTAAAACATGTGACTGAAAATACCATGACATGAGTCAGGTGCACCTTTGTCTTCAGTGTGACATCGTTATTTTTTGACACCTTAAAGAGATCTTTTGCAACAGCTTTTCCCAATTCAACATGTCTTTTAATTTCTTGACTGCTGCTTCCATAGGTGTTGATTGTAGAACCAAGTAAAGCAAAATTTTGGACAATTTCAATCTTTTCTCTATATCATGAAGCTGTGAACTGACCCATTTGTGAGGATTTTTGTTTTATTGATGTTTAGTTGCAATCCATACTGAAGGCTGTGTTTTTTTTTTATCTTCATCAGTAAATGTTTCAAATCCTCTTCACTTTCACCAAGCAGAGTTTTGTCATCTGTATAATGCAGGTTGTAAATGAGTCTTCCTCCAATCTCCAATCATGATGCCGTATTCTTCTCCATAATGTCCACATTCTTCGATTATTTGCTCAGCATAGAATTTGAAGAGGTACGAGAAGGGATACAGCCTTGATGCATACTTCTTCTTCTTCTTTTTATTTATTTATTTATTTATTTTTGTGGTACTGATGGTTGGACCCAGGGCCTTGTGCTTGCATGTTCTGCAAGTGCTGGACCACTGAGCTGTACCCCCAGTCCAACTTTTTTACTTTTTTGAGACAGGTCTCGCTAAATTATGCAGACTCCCTCTGGTCTTGAACTTGTGATCCTCCTCCCTCTGCCTCCTGAGCCACTGGGATTACAGGTGTGCACCACCACGTCAAGCTGTTGCACACCTCTCGACTTTAAACCAAGCAGTGTTTCCTTGTTCTATTTGAAATAATTGTAGTAGAACCAAGAAAAGATGAATGATAATTTAATATACCTTTTACATTAAGAATGTGTAGACTGATAAAATAACTAATATAAGACAAAGTTTAATTACATCCCATCAAGAAATAAGTTATAAAAATAATAAATGGCATATAGAAACATTTTCATTAAAATCTTAATGACAATATTTTTTAAAACATTGTTAAATTTCTCTCAAAAATTGACTAATGAATTTGAGAAAAATCAGAAAACTCATTTAATAAATATGATATGGTTAAGTTAATTACATTAAATAATTTCATTTGATAATGGCATTAGGTAAATTCTCTCAAACTTTGAAGGACTAATCATACCCACATGAAGTAATGTAGACGCTTTATGTAAATAAAAGGATGAAACATTGCAGTTAATGTATGATCATAGATAATATTGTAATATATAATATAATAATACATTAAGTAATATTATTGATTTATATCATGTATGAACATTCAGGCAAAT
>VMDO01037886.1:0-13946 GCA_007922755.1 Pedetes capensis
TATTTTATACCTACCAAAATATGTGTAGCTCAATCTTACTTTCTATTATTCTCACAATAATAAAACAAAACGAAAACAATGATATACTTTAGGTTCAACATGTTCTTTATAATGTAATGGAACAGAAGTCAATAAAAAAATCTATCTACCTTACATCCTTTTCAAAAGAGTTTCAAATGACCTACAATTGCTAATAGCCAGGGTAGCATGGACTTATAGAGAGCATTACAGTTTGTTTTGTTTCATGAAGTCTACTATTCCTAAAAAGTATTGTTTATATAGAAGTTGATAAAAACAATCAGTAGGTGCCGTCAAATGGCTGATTCTACAAATGCCTCATCACACTTATGGACTGAACTATATAAAATTGATAAAGAAGAGATTAAGGAATATTTTTTTTTTCCATTTCTTTTATAACCCTGTTGTTGTTAGGTGCCATCGAGTCAGGTCTGACTCATAGCGACCCTACTATATATAATGAACGAAACACTCCCCTACCCTGTGCCATGCCTGACAATGTCAGTGCTTCTCTGCTATGCATAGTATTATCAGTGGCTGATTGTTTTTCGGGATTGCTTTGGGAGTGGATTGCCACATCCATCTCCCATTTCTGCAGTGCCCATTTCTGCAGTGCTGGGGATCAAACGCAGGGCCACAGAAAGTGCAGAGCAGCACTCTACTAACTGAGCTAAACCCTAGCCCCTTTTATAACTCTACTCACTTGAATTTAGGGCTGCTTTTTTTCTTTTTAAAGATAAACATTAGATTTTGTCCTTCATTTTAGGATGCATTTCTTAAATTTTAATAAACTTAATCTCTCATACCACTTATCTTTGACTATATACAGTCACGATTTTCAACAAATGCTTGCTGTTAATAAATATATAATGATTATCTTAATCTCATAAATTTCTTGAATAGCAAAAGATTAACTTTCACAAAATAATCATAATTCTCCATAGTAGATATTACCTTCTGGTAGAAATTACTTCCTAAATTTAACCAGTAAAATGCAAAGCTTTGGAATACTACTAATGCAATATGTGAAATGACCTTATGTAAATTCAGAACCTGCAGAACAAGTATTGGTCATTCTCTTGGTATGTTTTAAGAGGAAAAAGAAAAATATGATGGAGAAAATATATTCCCAAAGAAAATATTTTATTTGGAGATTGATTAAAATGCCAATGAATCTGCAAATATAGCATTTCATTGCTATCAAAACCCAAATATATTAAGCTTGTTGTTGTTGTTAGGTGCTGTAGAGTCGGTATCCGACTCATAGCGACCCTCATAGGGTTTTCAATGGCTGACTGTTTCGGGATTGCCAGGCCCTTCTCCCATTTTTGCGGTGCTGGGAATTCAACTCGGGACCTCAGAGACTGCAGCGCAGCCCTCTACCAACTGAGCTAAATCCCAGCCCCTATATTAAACTTAGAACACTTAAAATAATTATGTATAATCTCCATGCCTTTGGAAAGCAATGAATTCTTAGCTTTATTAGATAATAGATTTGAGAAATATTATTTTTGAAAGATAAGAAATTATTTTCCACATTATATACTGAATACAAGCAAATTTGTGAAAAGAGAAAATGTGAGAATGTAGAAAGCAAATGGATAAAGAATGTTGGTGTATATGTACATAATAGAGTTTTACTTTGCCATAAAGAAGAATGAAATTAGGTTTTTTTGCAGGAAAATGGATGGAACTTTAAATCATTACGTTAAGTGAAATAAACCAGACTTACAAAGAGGACTATGTTTTCACTCATATGTGGAAGCTAGGTGTGGGAGAAGGACTTGAAATTAAAAAAGGGGAAATACTATGGGGGTAGAAAGGGAATGGAAAAAAACTTAAGGCAATAGAGGATAATAAAAAATAATTGAGGAGGTGAATATGCTCAAAGTATGTCATGTGCATATATGGAAATGTCATAATGGAACCACCTTATCGTCGTTGTTAGGTGCCAGTCAATATCTGACACATAGCGACCCTATGTAAAATAGGTTTTCAATGGCAGACTGATTTTTGGGAGGGGGTTACCAGGTCCTTCTCCCAAGAACTACCTTACTTTGTACAATTAATATAAGTCAATAAAAAAAAGAAACCAGAAACAATGATTTACTGTATCATCAACAATTACATCCATTGTTAAAGTTCTGACACATTTCTTTTTGGTCTTTTAATATATACAGTATTCTTTTTAAATATATGTTTAGCTATCAAACCATTAATACAATTTGAAGTTAGAAATATTATAAATGCATATGTCTATTATTGCATGGTAACAGCATCTTTGTGCCAAACTATATTTTATATTTTCTATAAAATTTAGGCTGATCATAGTTTGTACAGGTCATAGTTACTGTAACAAAAGTATATAACCTTTGTTAATTTTCACAGAAAATTTTTACATTGTTATATATATTTCTAATTAATCATGATTTTATGTGCAGAATACACAATATATAGAAATGCATACGGCTATACAATTACATGCATTTCTATTAACTAAAATACACTTTTGTATTACTTACCTGTAATGTTCTCTAAAAGAATCCAGAAATAAATCCAACTTGTTTATATTTGTCTTAACTGATAGAAGTGCTCTAAAAATTGCTAATATTTTCCCCTCACACTCTGCTGAAATGTTGCCAGCTTAAAACATTATGCCTCTAGTAACTCATCTTATTTTGTTGAATGGAATTGATTTCAACAAAACAATATGCATTTGAAAAACACGTTATTTTTAATAAAGAGTGAATGAATGTCAAATAACATTCTGCTTTGTGTAATGAGGCTTTATAGATTAGGTCTAATTATCATTGATACAAAACTAAAAATCCTTTATTCAGCAGCAATTAGCTTTTCTCTCACAGCAAAAAATCTATTGAATTAAAAAACTTAAAGATCTTTTGGCATAAATAAGACAAATAAGGATCTGATAACATGAACAAAAAATTTCTGCCTTCTGATATTGTATGTTTTATGACTAAAAAATTGATCAAGTATATATGGAGTGTGTAAAATAACACTGTAGTTAACCAAAATTCTACAAGGTAATAGGTTTAGTCTATATAAAATTTTAAGTTTAAAAACTAAAAAGCACTGGGCACTATGGCACAGGTTTATAATCCCAGCTACACAAGAGTCTGAGGCAGGAAGATTGCAAGTTCTAAGCTATAGGTCTGCACAACTTTGCAAGATCCTGTCTCACAATAAAAAATAAAAAGGGGCTGGATGCAGCTCAGTGGTAGGACACTTTTCTAGCATGGTCAAGGCCCTGTGTTCAATGCCCTAGTACTGCAAAAATAAGTAAATAAATTAATTCATTAATTTAAAAAATTTTTAAAAGGGGGCCTGAGGTGCAAACTCCAAGACTGTGCACTCATGCGCATGTACACAAATGCACATGCTCACACACACACACACACACACACACACACACACCCTCTAGATCTGGACATGATCTGTTCTTTAATAAGGACAATGGAAAACAGGCTATACGACATATCCAGAAGAACATCTTTTTCAGAGTTGTAAGTTCCAGTTCTATCTCTGTTTTGTTGAGGCTATGTGACCTTAAAAAATCCCTTTAATATTTTAAGTTCTCAAAATAAACTTCTTGTAGGTTGCAGAAGCTTTTTCCATTTCTACCACTATAAAATTAGAGATAAGATAGGATGGAAAAGCCTCCCTATTTATAAAGAAAATGTTGTTGTTGTTTAGTGCCATCAGTAGTTGGAAAATATGGCTGTAGTAACAGAAATGATGCTGGGTTTCACATGATAGAAAGAAAATATTAGGTGGCAGAAAGAAATTTCTTTCTGTGCCCTCTATAATGGGCCAAAAGGGAGAAAGGTTCAATTAATAAAGAAAATGTCAAGTACAGGTGGCTGAGCACTTTAACTTTTTTAGAACATTTTCATGTACACGATCTCATTTTAACCTGGCCATAATCCTATGAGACTGAAGTGTAATTATTATTGTCTCTTTGGAAGATAAAGAAATTGAAGGAGCCGGGTATGGTGGTACATGCCTATAATTCCAGCAACTCAGGAAGTAAAGGCAAGAGGATTGCAAGTTTGAGACCAAAGGTAGCCTATGAAACTTAAGACTCTGACTCAAAATAAAAAATAAAATAAAAAATGGGCTGGAAGTGGAGCCCAGTGGTAAAGCACGTGCAAAGTATGTTTGAGGCTCTAAATTCAATCCCCAAGTACCGCAAAAAAAAAAAAAAAAAAAAAAAAAAAAAAAAAAAAAAAAAAAAAAAAAAAAAAAAAAAAAAAAAAAAAAAAAAAAAAAAAAAAAAAAAAAAGGGCAGGAAATTGGGGCATTATTTTGTTGTTTAGAATCACAAAACTATCTCACAGATTGCCAAGAATCCAGGTCTTATCACTCTCTAAACTAGAAACTCTTTCAATTGAGCTGATACAGGTAAAGGGTATAATAAACATTTGCAGCTGAATACAAGTAAGGAGCTAAGGGAATACATTAAAGCAAGTATAGAGGAAATGAGGTCTTTTAAGAAGGTTCTTTTTGCTGACTAGTGAGATTGTGTACTTAACCTGGGAGCTCAAAAATGTGCATAATTTAAAACTTAATTTCGGCAAAAACCAGAAATTTCACTCACCTAATTTTAAGGATCCCTATCTTTCAAATTATAAAACTGGTGAAATGTATCATATAGTGTGGTGAGATCAGATGGACAACACCCTTCCAAATAACTAAAGCATATTTATCTTCTGTTAGACTGACTTATACTAACACAGTCTTCATACTCAAATTGGTTTTAAAACTGTTTTACCTTTCAGGGAACTAATGTTTTTTCCCCCCGTATTTCATATTAACATGCAGATACTTTTATATCTATATAAATTATAAAATTATTGATTGAATTAACAGGAAAAAGTTCACATAACTATTAAAAAGACATCTGTCAAAGCTCCTTGTTACTGAAACACAGTAAATTGAAGCCTTAGTGAGTGTTTATCACAAAGTTATATGTATAATTATATAAATTAACTAACAAAAGGCAGCGCTCTAGATTATATTGAAATTTACTTCATTTAGGTTCATCTGTTTTTGGTTCAAAGACTGTACTTTTTAAAAAGTGGATACCTGCGGTCCATCTCTGGCTTCATAGAAGTCACCCACTCTTATTTTTGCACTGAAGCTGAAATTGTCCCTTGAGATATCCATTATTCCATTTCTGCTGAGATACTGAAAAAATCACATATTTTTCCACTTCAGGTTTTAATAATTACAACCCAGCTTTGATGAATAGCTAGCTTCAGGACACTAATGTTTTGCATATTCTATAAAGTGGCTATGGATTTATAGATCAATTTAGGTTAAGTATATTAGACGCATACAAGAAAATACTTTGTATCAAAGAACTTTATCTGAGAAAGGAGTGCAATTTTTTCTTTACATGAACATACTTAATAGGCACCAAAAGTATGTTATTTGGGGAAAAGTATGTACCTTTATTACTTCAGGGTACTGTCTAAGTTTCTTTCCACATGGAGCATAATATGCTACTTCTCCTTGAAGGCGCCCTCCAAAGTTTCTTACTCTTGTCTCTCTCTGCCAGCTACATATAACAGAAATGAGGGTTATGACACACTTAATGTTCAGAAAGCTCTTAAAACTTAGAAAGAAAAAAATATATACATGCTCTTCAGAAAACATAAAAATGCAAAGAAAATAAAAACAAACCTATAATCATACAATCCAAATACATTCACTATTAAAACTATTCAGATTTTTAGCTAATTCTTATAAAAAATTAATAAAAGACTCAATTTAGAAACATTAAATTCTATTAAGCTTTTTAGAAATCATAACTGGAATTACTTTGAGTACTTTGACATTTTAATAACATCACTGTGTACAGATGTAAAACATCTGAAAAGCTTTAAGAGAAAAGAATAAAATAGACCCCCCTCTTTGCTATTTGGGGCTCAGCTATATCCAATCTGAAACTTGTCAGTTCCAATTAAACCATTTAAACCAATCTCTGCTTGAGTCCCTTAGTTTTAACCAGTGTCTTTTACTATCCTTTAATTCTATCTTCTCAAAAACTTCTGAGAGTCTCAACTGTATTCCTTCTCTTTGCCATGACTTTCACTTGGTTAATTTTCAGTCATATTCTGACTTGGCAGCATGAGCCCTTCCCAGCTCTGCCACACCTCCATAAAACATTAGGTTTAACTTCAGTTTTCTGATAAACCAATTTCTGTCTCCTTTTTTTCTGGCTCTTCTGCTCCTATTATGAAGTATATTTATTTTGCTTATTAATAACAGAGAATGAGAAATTAAGTAAGCATCAAACATGCATAAACATATGGAGGAAAGCAAAAAAAAACAACAACAAAACCCTTATTTTGCATACCCATATTCCAAAGGTATACGCAGCTCACGTTCATCTGTTACTCTTCTTCTTTTGGAAGTACCTTTAAGAAAATACAGTCAGTTAATATGAAAAATTAATTTTTATATATAATTTTTCTGATAGTTTAGAAACTTTTCTTTAAAAATATATTTTAATGATTTGGATTATTAGTGTGTTTCTGAAATTTCTGTTATATTTAGATGGCTTTCAACAAAACACACTGTATAATACAGAGGATTTTTTTCTTTTGGTTGAAATGACAGAATTACTAGTATTTCTCTCTAAAGAACACACAATCCTAGGTAAAAATATATAGCTTTCCTCTCATTGTTATTAATAGAATGCCCAAAGAAGGAGGGAAATAGTAGATACAGACTGCAGAAAATCTATTTATTTTCTTTGAAAATATATGACTTTTCAGAGGCTGAAAACTTTCAACAACTGGTTCACACATTTTAAGACAATTTCTATGTGCATATACATCCATGGTTAAAAACACTACTAGGTCTTCTAGTCAATTAAAATCACATAGGAATAGGATTATGATTATATGTAAATTTTTTAAAGACAAAATTTAAGTTTCACAAATACAGATGAATTTATCTTTAACTACAAGGATATCAATACTGGTTGGTAGTAAGTAAAAGCAAGACTGGAAATTGCCAAGAAGAGAGCGAAATAAGTAAAATAACAAAATATTTTACTATATGTGTCTATATTTTCTTAGTTGTTTTATAAGAATACAGAGTAGTTTCAGAATGTTAAATGTAAAAAAATTTAATAAAGACTTTTACAAGTTTATTAAAAGCCAAATAGAAGAAGAAGAAAAAAAGAAAGACAAGGTATGTTAATGGAGTAAGAATGCTACTCACTAACACAAGTGACACTGGCAATATGTCAGGCAAACATAAAATTGCCCCAGTGATCTTTTTGTAAAGTATAAAAAAATCCAATTGTCAAACTGACTTCTATATACTAAAAGTACAAACAGAACATAAAACAAGATTCAAAATTAAGTGCTGCCATCAATTAGATTCTTAAAAATGAAAGCAGAGAAAAAATTTTAACAAGATGAGGTGTGGATTATATTCTTTGAAAATACATCCTGACCTTAGCCAATCTAAAATCTAGGTGTAACACCTGAAACCAGTGAGATCATCTCTAGAACACTATATAAATAGAAATTCTTGCTATGGTTTGACATCTACTTTACATTAATAAAAAGTGCAGGTACCAGAGTGTGGACTTGAAGTAAGTGCAGAAGAAGATGTGCCAAGAAAAGCAGGTGACTGGGACTCAGAACATAAGGCAGCAGGAGCAGGGCCTGGGGCTTTTCCTATGTGGAAGTTACGAGGTATGGAGTGAGCTGTGAGACTGACGCAAGGATTTTTGACAGAGGAAGTTGTTTGATTCAGTTTCGTTGACGTTTTCTCTCCTTCAGTATCACTATCTGATTCATCTTGGTCTTTATCATCATCATCATCTTCTGATCCTTCTGTATCTGATTCTGAATTACTATCTGATTCTGAGGAGTAAAGAAGCACTTGTATATTATAACTAGATAACCAATAATTTGCAATGTGTATCTAAATGGAATAATTCAGAATCAGTATCTGTGATTGAGAATTCAAACAAGCAGCTTCCTCAAAGAGTAAATGTAAAAATTATCATCTTATAAGCTACTTGAATACAGGTATGCAAGTTATAAATCCTCAAAATTCTTTTATCAGTTTTACTCAATACTTGAATCATGAAAGTTTTTCTCACATGACACTACTCACATGATAAGTCATGCTTAATGGCTTAAAAATCATTTTGAGCTTAATGAAGAAACTGAGATAAAAGGAAATATCATTGACTAAGTTGAATTAACAGATTCCAGTGGCTTATGAAGTATACTATTTCTAGTATACTGGAACTACCATTAGCCTTTCATTTGGGATTTGGGGTAAAAGAAAAATTTCTAGGGGAGACTCTTGGTTTGTTTTTTGCTATTTTGGCTGTAACTTTTCTATTTAGGTACAGAACTTTAGGCAGGTTTCCAGGCACCCGCTACCCTAAACAAACAAAAATAAAACAAAACCAAACAAAGCTTACAGATTTAATTGTGGTAGGATATGATAGTGATTCAGTATTTTAAGTTTGTTCTAGTTATGTAGTCCTATGCACAATGCATCTACTCCTCTACATATGGAAAATAAATGACTGGATCAAACTTTAGATAAACACAGGACTGACACTTGGATTGTATCATAAAGGTTCCCAGAACAACAGCATTGGGGAATTCAATTTGGTGTGGTGCTACCTGCCTACATTGAAGTTCATTATAAAAGTTAGTTTTTAAAAGCTAGGAATATTGATATTCACTGCCTATCATGCATGATATTCATGATATTATCAGGAAGAATTTTTCTTACTCTGAGGAGTAGTTTGTTTTTAACTTATAGACACTTTAATTTATACAACTGACTATATTCCCTGTTCATATTTGGCTGCTAGAAAATTTACAGCTAAATTTGTGGCTGATCAGTAACAAACCTACAAACTTTTATAATCTCATCTTTGTATTTAAATTTTGAGCTATCTTACATTTTATATTTAAAAAATAACCTTCACTCCCTTAACAAAATGTAGAAATTGAATCAAAGTTAAATTAGGGAGATATTCCATAAGCCTGTATGTTACTTAATAAATTTTATGTTACTGATGGATATTCATAGAGACTTAAGTTGTTGGTAATTTCTGAATGACTGTGACCAGAATTTTATCTTTATTCAAATTATCTAGGGACATATTTTAACAAGAAACAGAAGGGTAGGGAAAAGGGGGGGAGAGACAAATAAATGGTCCTAAATGAAATGCAAATTAAGCAAGTTGATGAAATTATTTATGTACTATTTTCACTTTAAACTAATGACTTGTTTAATATCTGATAAATAACAAAAATTTAACTTAGAACTTCCAAAATTAATTATTCTTATATTTTATTAGCTTGTTATAGAAACGTGCAAAGCTATGAGAAACACAATGAATGACAATGATTTTAAGTTTGTGAAGTAAGATTTTTCAAATGTTTTGGTTCAGACAACATTTAGAGATATACTTTAAATTTTAAAACAGAAAATAACCTGATTGACTATCATCAGACTCGTCATCTTCATCATCTTCCTCATCTTCCTCATCATCTTCCTCTTCATCCTCATTTGAATCTTCAGAATCTTTACTACTAGGAATATCTGAATCTGTTCCTCTGAATTGTTCTACCAAAGATTTTGCAGGATGGGAGAGTTTCTGTGTTTTCATTGCGGTGTTTGCATTATTGCTAACTGCTTTTTCCTTCCCTTGATTATGCAGTGTGAGAGTGGCAGTGGGCATGATAGGCATCTGATTGCCAGGGGTTCTTCTCCCACTTGTACTCAAATTTACAGGTGAGGAGAAAGAGGTACCACTTGGAGTAGCAATGTTTTCATTAATCTTACTCTGTATTTTAGTTTTGGTAGTAAGTGCTAGAGGAGCTTCTTGAATGACACTTTGAATAACTCCATTTGGTTGGTGATTACCTAAAAGTGCATTTGTCAAGAATGGACTAGGGTGGTTGTTTTCTAATGTTTGTTTTGGATGTGCTGGTGAGCTAGAGGTTGCTTTTGGATTTGACAAAGCTGCAATAACCTTCTTCAGGCTCTTAGATGACTCCTGTTTCTTTAACTGTGATGGGAATGTCTGCTTATATTGTTCCTGTTGAAATACAAGATAACAAATAAAACAAAATGCACCAAAAAAAAAAAAAGATTGCTTTTATTTGTTTTCATTATCTGATAACAGCTGCATATATACAAATTTAAGTCATAATATACAAGGGGGGTAAAAGGAGTGGCAGCAACAACTAGTTGGCTGTTGAACCTTGACTAGAACTAACATATTTAAAACTTAGTTTTTCCTTAATTTGTACATGCTTACAGACTGTCCCCCATTCTCTTTACTGTTGCTCTCCTTCTCACAGTAATCCAAATCTGAAACCCTAAAAATATCTTTTACTTTTCTTTTTTTCCCAAGTTGGCTTATTACCATATCTTTGGATTCTTTCATTAAAATAGTGCACAAACTTAAGCCATACCATTATTTCTTCCCTCCCAACATGTGCTACATACCAAGGCCAGTTTTATATCATTGTTGTTAGGTGTCGCTGAGTCATATCCGACTCATAGTGACCCTCAATGAGGGTTTTCAATGGCTGACTGTTTCAGGATTGCCTTGGGAGTGGATTGCCATGTTCTTCTCTTGTTTTGTGATGATGGGAATTGAACTTGGGACCTCAGAGACTGCAGAGCGGCACTCTACCAACTGAGCTAAATCCCAGCAGTTTTATATTAGATTCTTATTACATTAGCTTCTTAGAGCATTGCCAACTTTATAAATAGTACACTTTAATATTCAAGTTATTTCATAATTAGGCACTAACATACCTTTCCAGTTTAATTAGACTGTTTGACAAGGGCTGTGTACATTTTATTTTCACTGCCCAAACCATTTTGCCCAAACTATTTTTTTGTCTGCAATAATCCTCATTTCTAAATTTCAAACTTATGAAATATTGCTCACTCTTCAAGATCTGACCCAAAAGCTTTCCATGTTTGTTCTCCCCAGGACTCTTTGCCTCTATCCTTTTAATTACTTTTATCTGCTTATATTCTATGTCAATTCTACTTTTATTATCTATAGTATAGGCCCGTATGTCTTAAGCCTCTACCGAGGTAAGCCTACATTTTTGATTAATTTCTTAGGGTAGAAACAGTATCATTTATGGTCTTCCCAAAATATTACTTAGAGCCCTGCTCTTGGAATGTACTCAAAGAAACAATTCTAGATTGTTGAATGAATGATTTCTTCAGCAAGAAAAACTTCTTAAAAGCAAAGATTTAAGATACTAGGCATTAGGGGTGTAGGTAGCTCAATGGTAGAACACTCATCTAGTATGCACAAGGTCCTGGGTTCAATCCCCAGCACTAGGAATGGTGGCTCAACACACAATATTCTGTAGGATTTAGAGTACCTTTAGGACATTAACTTTTGAAAGAGAAAATAATCTACAAAAAGTAACAATTTTCTTAGGAAAATTAATTTATAAGCATTTAAGCCAATATAATTTACATCTATATAAAATAAAGGCTATTTAGCTATTAGGAGGGCTGGGATTTAGCTCAGTGGGTAGAGCGCTGCGGTGCAGTCTCTGAGGCCCTGAGTTCAATTCCCAGCACCGCAAAAATGGGAGAAGGACATGGCAATCCACTCCCAAGGCAATCCCGAAGCACTCAGCCATTGAAAACCCTATGAGGGTCGCTATGAGTCGGATACCAACTCCACGGCACCTAAGAACAACAAGCTATTAGGATGTCCTTGAAAACAAGGAAACCATGTATATTTTGTTGCATCAGTATAATTAAAATATATAAATAAACTGAATTCTAATTATTAAAATATTTTAAGTTAACAAAGCTGCGATATAGAAAAAGATGCTATTTTAATAAGTATTTACAAAATACCCTCTAACTTCATAAAAGGTATTGAGAAACAGTAGATAATGTCATTTATAGTTGAGTCTAATAATTCACATAAAATATTTTCCATTAATCACCATCATCATTTCAAATATCGTCAGAGAGTAAGTATATCAAATTTTTTAAATTAGAATGCTTGGTTTAAATCCCTTCTGTCCTTGTTACATGATTTTAGCAAGTGACTTAACCTCTAAGCTTTAGTTTCTTTATCTTAAATAGTTTGGGAAAGGTGAAATAAGACTGTATGCAAAAGCCAAGATTGACTCCATTTATTAAGCAAGTGTTTAATAAATGACTTCTAGTAAATAGTCATAAGAAATTCTTATTTACAGACACAGTCAAGAAACTGAAAAAAGTAAGTAATTTTTTGGAATACAATAACTATTGATATGGCTCTCTAAATTCATTTACCTTAAAGTAAAAGGTAATACATTAATGGAAAGTTAAAACCTAAGCAATATAATTTATTAAATGTGTTTTAGTTGTTGAAAGTAAATAATGTGATGTTCATAATACTTCCTTGTGTTTGAGTGGTGCAGTACAAGTTATACGCATGACATTCTGATACCACTGTTCATTCTATTTGGATCAGTGGTACTCAAATCTAGCCATACATTTCAGTCATCTGGGAAGCTTTTTAAAAATCCCATACCTTAGTTCCACCACAAGAGATTCCTAGTTTATTATTCTGAAAGTATTTTCCTTAAAAGTTTCCTAGGTGATCCTAATGTATAGTTAGGTTTGAATACCACAAATTTAGGTTATCAAAAAACAAAAAAACAAACAAAAAACAACACTGATTTACTCATGTCACTTTTTTTTTGATCCAATTCTTAAATTCTTCAAGGAAGAGTCAATGGGCGTGGACATTGTGAACTTTTTGAGAAAGAAAGACATTTGACCATATTGTTAAGAAAAAGGACTCTAGTACCACACAACCTAAGTTTTAATTCCAACTCCATGACTAACCAGCAGTGTTATCCTGTGAGAGTTACTATACAAAATTGAGTTACATAAAACGGAATTCTACAAACCTCAATTTTATTATCTGTAAATGGAGCTAATAATGCTAGTAGCATTGATAGATATTATTACCCATGAGTAAATGCATGTTCAGCACTTAAACAAGGGCTAGAAAATAGTAAGTGCTCTAAAAATGTTATCTAATGATTAGAATGACTAATAACAATATATATAACCAAGAGGCAAAATATTATATTCTAATATTTTTCTATTCCAGGCTGATTCTAAAATATAAAACAATGGTAATTTAATTGTTAGAAAAAATAAAGATGAAAATAAATTCTCTGTAGAGTCCTACTGGTGTTACTTTATGTAAGTAGAAGTTAAGTTTCATATAATTCATTAAAAATTCCAAATGAAGTTGGCCATCATGGTGCACACCTATAATCCAAGCAACTTGGGAGGCTGAAACAGGAGGATCTCAAGTTTGAGGTCAGAGGCAGCTTGTGCAACTTAGCAAGACTCTGCCTCAAAATAACAAATAAAAAGTAAAAAATAAAAAAGGAGTTGGGTGGTAAAGCTCAGCTTGCTTAGCATGCATGCTGTCCTGGTTTCAACCCTTTAGTACTGTTGGAAAAAAAAATTACAAAGGAACTTAATCTACTTTTTTTTGGTAGAGTTTCTTTATGCTGCCCTGGTTAGTCTTGAATTCTTAAGCTCAAGCAATTCTCTTCCCTCAGTCTTTTGACTACATAGCAATAAAGGAGTGTCCCAATGCAGTTGTTGTTGTTAGGTGCCGTCAAGTCGGTATCCGACTCATAGCGACCCTTTGTTCAACAGGGGAAACACTATTGTCAGTGCTTCTCTGCTGTTCATAGGGTTTTCAATGGCAGATTGATTTTTGGGAGGGGGTTGCCAGGTCCTTCTCCCAAGCCTACAGCTTCTGGTGTTCCCAGGCGGTCTCCCATCCAGGTACTAACCAGGCCCGACCCTGCTTAGCTTCTGAGATCTGACGGGATCGGATGCCA
>VMDO01037887.1:0-13950 GCA_007922755.1 Pedetes capensis
CAGAAGCTAAGCAGGGTCGGGCCTGGTTAGTACCTGGATGGGAGACCGCCTGGGAACACCAGAAGCTGTAGGCTTGGGAGAAGGACCTGGCAACCCCCTCCCAAAAATCAATCTGCCATTGAAAACCCTATGAACAGCAGAGAAGCACTGACAATAGTGTTTCCCCTGTTGTACAGAGGGTTGCTATGAGTCGGATACCAACTCGACGGCATCTAACAACAACAACAGATTTACCAGATAAAGTGTGCAAAACAGTAGTTTTTAGTATGTTCAAAGAATTAGGCAATTATCATCTGAAAAAGAAATCTCATGCTCATTACTAAAGGCTCCCCATTCCCCACCATCTCCAACCCTAATCAACTACTATTCCTTTTTCTGTCTCTATGGATTTATCCATTGTGGACAGTTCACATAAATAGCACTGTACAGCACATGCGGCCATACATACTTACATAGGATCTTCTGTGGCTTTCAATTATCATAATGTTTTCAGGGTTCATCCATATTGCAACATGGCTGAGTAATATTCTATTATATGTATATACCATGTTTTGCTTATCCGTTCATCATTTGACAATGTTATCAACTTTTCTAGATCCTCCTAGAATCATCCTTGAAAAATATTCATGAACTGGTAAGAAATGGCAGGCATATTTCCCAATGCTTTTTTTGTCTGTTCTTTTCTGTTTTATTTCTTATGAAAGGGAAGTATGTTCATTTTTTGTTACCTCTGTTTCTAGTGCTGGGCTCATCTGTGACTCTTTTCTGAGAACTCAAGGCCGTGAGGGTGGCTATATTTTATACACTGTTTTATTAGTGTTCCGTTTCCCACTCAGTCACTGAGAGCAAAGATTTTTTAGTGATTTCTAACAATACAGTTTGTAATAGCTACATGGTAATTTGTAACTTCACAAAAATGCTAATTTTGGTCATTTGGGTGGTTTCTGATTTTTCCTATTGTAAATAACACTGCAATGAGTATCAATATGCTCTGGGATGGCAGGATCCTTGTTTATTTTGTTTTTTGTTGTTTTACAGCATCTAGTCCAGAGTCTGTCTCATAAAAGACAGTTATGTGAACTGTCCACAATGGATAAATCCATAGAGACAGAAAAAGGAATAGTAGTTGATTAGGGTTAGAGATGGTGGGGAATGGGGAGCCTTTAGTAATGAGCATGAGATTTCTTTTTCAGATGATAATTGCCTAATTCTTTGAACATACTAAAAACTACTGATTTGCACACTTTATATTTATATTTATGCGTCACAGTATTGCAATGCTTGTGTTCAAGTCACCCTTACTTTACGAAACAATGGCCCCAAAGTGCAAGAGTAGTGATGCTGGCAATTTGGATATGCCAAAGAGAAGACATAAAAGTGCTTCTTTTGAGTTAAAAGGTGAAAGTACTACAAGATACTGTGAGAAAGATAGAGAGAGAGAGAGAGAGAGAGAGAGAGAGAGAGAGAGATAGATCACACTCACATAGCTTTTATTATAGCATATTGTCATGATTATTCTATTTTATTATTTATTATTAATTTATTATTGCATCCAATTGATAAATTCAATGTTATCACAGGTGTGTATATATAGGAAAAAACATAGTATATATGGAGTTAGGTACTATCTGTGGTTTCAGACACCTGCAGCTGTACCACTGTGGTGTCTGATCCTGTCAGATCTCTAAGCTAAGCAGGGTTGGGCCTGGTTATTACTTGAATGGGACACTGCCTGTGAATACTGAGTGCTGTAGGCTTGGGAGAAAGACAGGACAGACCACTCCTGAAACAATCAGCCATTGAAAACCTTATGAATAGCACAGCAGCACTGACAATAGTGCCAGGCATGGCACAGTACTGAGGAGTGTTTCGTTCTGTTTTATATAGGGTTGCTATGAGTTGAAATTATTGGAATGTATTCCCTGCAGATAAGTAGAGACTACTGTGTTATGAAAATTAGATAAGATTAGATAAGAGAAAATTAGATTAGATTAGATGACTACCAAGCATCTTACATGTAGTAGTTGCTTAATAAATGTTTATTCTTTTCTTTCTTTGTTTCTTTCAGGAATTTCTTTCACTGCTTTCAGCAGTAATGATGTGGAAATTTCTCCTAGTTTTATTTTAGCTATGTAGCCCAGGCTGGCCTTGAACTCACAATCTTTCTGTCTCTACTTCCCAAGTGCTGGGATTACAGGTGTGTACCACCATACCCCCGGCACTAAAAATATTCTTAATCTTGAAACATGTATTAGAAACATCTATGTTCCATTTGATTGTCTTCAAGTCCACAGTGTAAGCAAATGGGTTTGCTTTTGATGAAAGTTGGTGGAGATAGCCTCAGGTACTTCTGTAATGTAGTTGGTATCAGAATTATTTTTGGCATCAGAAGATGACATTTTTAAGTCTTAATCATAGGTTACTCTAGTGTTCTAGAAAGTCATATACACAGCAAAACACATACCCACACCCACTGAAAAGACTGTTTTGGGAGAAAGCTTCCCCATCTAGCTCATTTTGTTCAAATTTTCTTTGCTCCTGATTCAGTTCTGTAAATACAGGTTTATATTTAGCCCTTCTCTAAGGCTCCATATGTTCCTTCAAAAGGCATTTCCTATTAAGGAATTTCAAACTGTTGCTCTCTTAGAGAAGTATGAGTGAATGTGACACTGCATAGGTATGCGATAGGCTTATCTGCTGGTGGCATCATGACTGCACTAGAAGTCAAGGAAGGCCTTCACAGAAACTTCTGCCATGCAGCTCTCCTGCTTTTCTGGCTGCTAATGACCAGAAAGAGTCAAACATGGTGTCTGTGCAGACTCAGTTCATGTCCCCGGATGCTCAGCCTTTCTCTGTCTTCCTCAGTTGGCAAGGGGTAACTCTGTGCTGTGGGGTGTGGAGCAGGCAGCCACAGGCTGGGAAAGGTCAGGTCATAGCACCACAGACAAGAGGGTAAACAGGAAGAAATAAGTGAGCACTCATTGGCAGAGAAAAGCCTTGATGTTCCGGCTCAGCAGGGGCAGGGCTGGCCTGGAGTTTCCCTGCCCAAGCAGAGGGAGCTGGCTGCAGGCAGGCAGTCTTTTAAATGAGCTGATCCTGGCCACCTCACAGGCTTCACCTCTCAGGGAAGCCACTTATGTGTAGCTGAACCAGCAGGCCAGAAGAAGGGAAGGGTTTCAGAGCCAGTGAGATTGGCCCTGGGATCCCTCCACTGGCCTTTGGAAATCATGCTAGGCCTTGATTTCCTGCAGGGTCACAAATGTAAAGGACCTACCCAGGTGTCCAATGAATGTGTTGATTATAGCTCAGCCACAGGGCCCTGAACCCCTCCAGGTCACCAATCTGAGCTCAGACCCTATTCACAGTTTTGCTTTTTGGAGTCATCAAAAGATAGACAGGTAATAGCTTTTTGTTCAAACATGTCCCACACTGGTGAATACTACTGAATTCCAGGTTAATGAGGCACTACAAATAATGAAAGTGACATGAATCCTTCCATATCCTAAGGTGTCTAATAAGCAGAATTTGAATTTAAAAACTCTTGCAGGAAGGTGAGCAATAATTTAGTGTGATTGTTGTGTATTGTAACATTCATTCAGTTGCTCAACAAATACTTATTTACTGGTGTTCATCGAAAAGTCACAGACATGATTGTGAAGCCAACGAGCACACAAGCCTAGAAACTTCTCCTCAAGCTGCTGATTCCATTGTATTGCTGAACAAGAGCATCGGGCATGGCTGCCTTTGCCAGCAGCTGCGAACAAATGTGATTTCATCAGTAGAACAAAGAGCCCATGTGTTGCTGTTTCTGATGTGCATTCCTTCAGGTTAGAACTGAGCAGTTGTCTTGTTCTTTTCTCTTTGCACTGAAGTACCACAGCAAAGAACTTAAGAAAGATGGTGGCCAGACAGTTATATCAAGACTCCTTACAGGGTTATCTTTCCATAGCACCAACTTGAGCTTAATTCCTTAAGGTTTTTTGACAACACTTTGGCTGCATGTTAGTGCTTCACCCCTGGTGCCAGCCAGCTTCTGCAACTCAGAGGAGTTGGGTAGTGACAATGCAGAAATGCCTCTAGTACAGGGTGTAAGCTGTTGGGGAGTTCTGGTGTTTCAGAGGGTTTCGTCTTGTGCTGACTCCTTCAGGCTTGTCTTGCACCAGCTCTGCCGCTTGCATGGCAGGTCAGCAGAGTTTCTCTTGCATATTCTGATCCCTTGCTTGGAATGCCTTTCCCCTGGCACTTTAGGTAGCTGTTTCCTTCCAACCTTCTAAATTTATATTTAAATTTCATCTCCATAGAACCTTCCCCCTACCCACTCAAATTTCCTGCCCTTGTGTATTAGTGTGTCTGCACTGTAGCTGACTATACTACATTGTGAAAAACCTCCAAATCTTAATAGCATGACATAACAAAAGTTTATTTCTTGCTCATATCATGATCTATTGTGAGTTGATGGGCTCTCCTCCATGCAGTGTCTCAGGGACACAGCTCCTCCAACTTGCCCACTTCTGAGGGTGTACAGATGAGGAGAAAGGACTCTCAGGCAGGGGCTTTATGGCTCATATCCCACTGGCCAGAACCAAAGTTTTTGGCCCCAAGATATTTGAAAGAGGGATTAGGAAACTAGTCTTTTCTTTACATAGGTTATTTTATTTAATCTTCATGGAAACCTAAGAGGAAACTAGTAATATCATTCTCATGTAACAGATAGGATATGGAGGTTTAGAGAAGCTAAATGACCTGCCCATGGTCACACAGCTGAGAGGTGGGATTAGGATGCAGGGCTCTAGGCTACTCTGAGCACATTCTCTGCACTGCTTATTGTATCGATTTCATGCAAGAAAATTGATAAAATATCAATCATATACTTATACTCACTGTTAGACTACAGCCATACCATTACGGCATCCGATCCCATCAGATCTCGAAAGTTAAGCAGAATCAAGCCTTGTTAGTATTTAGATGGGAAACCGCCTGGGTATACTGGGTGTTATAGGCTTGGGAGAAGGATCAGGCAGCTCACTCACAAACAATGAGCCATTGAAAACCCTATGAATATCAGAGAAGCACTTCCAGACAGTGCCAAGCACGGCATCATGTCAGGGAGTGTTTTGTCTGTTGTACACAGGGTTGCTATGAGTCAGACCTGACTCGATGGGATCTAACAACAATAATTCAGTGTTAGAAACTCAGAATTTTATAAGCATTCTTACTTTTTATTCTCTGAATAATAGTAGCTTAGACAGAGAACATGGTTTTGCTAAGAAGGCTAGAAAACGGTTTAGATCAGTGGTTCTCAAATGTGGTCTGCAGTTTCTGTATGGGCAGAAAGTAGCCAGTTTACAAAATGGCAGATAAGGCTTGCCAAAGTGCACAATAATGTTTGATTTAAGGCTTGATAATGATGGATTTATTTAAAGTATTCTTGTTGCTGTTGTTAGGTGCCGTCGAGTCGTGTCCGACTCATAGTGACCCCTATAGGGTTTTCAATGGCTGATTGTCTCAGGATTGCCTTGAGAGTGGGTTGTCATGTCCTTCTCCTGTTTTTGTGGTGCTGGGAATCAAACTCAGGACCTCAGAGATTGCAGAGCAGCGCTCTACCAACTGAGCTAAAGCCCAGCCCTAGAGTATTCTAGCTTTTTGAAAAGCTAAAATTCGGAATGGTAAATTAAAACACAGTAAACCAAAATAAATTATTCAATACTTCTTAAGTTAATAATAGCTAAGTCCTATTATGTAAGTAATTGCTGTGTACAGGTGTCATATGAGGTGACTGACAGGTTTTACCTCATTCACCACCACTTCCCAACATTCCAATGATGAAGACATCAGTCCTATTGCATTTTTATAAAAGCAAAGAAATTGATCTTTGCAGGATTTAAACTCACTCATTTAATAGTCAATGTACTCAGTATCCATTATAAAATTGTGAGTTTTACACAAATTCATAGTTTAAAAGATATTTTCATTAAAATATTGTCCTTCCTTGTTTGTCTTTGCAGCTTTAGTTGCTGACTAGTATGCGTTGAATTGCTCTTCAAAGATACCTTGATGTCTTAGCCATCCATACTTATGAATGTGACCTTATTTGCAAATAACAAATACTCCTTGCTTTGTGATTAGGGTAAGTCCCTATAGATCACTTATAGGTTGAAAATATCATAAGCAAAAAATGCATCGAACACACTTAACCTACCAAGCATCGTAGCTTAGCAATATGATACATCATAGAATATCAGTTGTTTCCCTCTTGCAATCAAGGGGATGACTAGGAGCTGGGGCTCCCTGCTACTGCCAGCATCTTAAAAGAGCATGTTATCAAATATTGCTAGTCCGAAAAAAGATTAAAATTCAATATTTGAAGTGTAGTTTCTACTGAACGCATATTACTTTCACACCATGATAAAGTCAAATAATTGTAAACTGAGCCACTGTAATTTGGGGACCATATATACATATTTGTAGACATAATAGAGAAACAATGAGGTAGTATTGGGTTAGGGTGGGTCCTGACCACAGTGACTGGCATCTTATAAGGAGAGGAGGATTTGAGACACAGACACCCAGGGAGAAGATGACTATGTGAAGATGGAGGTGGAGATTAGGGTTCATTTGCCACCACCAAGGAATGTCTAGGGTGGCCAGCAGCTGCGCAAGGCAAGGAAGAATTCTTTCCTCAAACATTTGGAGAGAGCATGGCCCTGCTGACACCTTGATTTTGGACTTCTAGGACTGAGAGAGAAGAAATTTCTCTTTTTTTCAGCCACCTAGTTTCTGTTCTTTGTCATGGCAGCCGTGGGAATTAATAAAATGACTTCCTGGACTGGAGCCCAGCTGCACTTAAGATCTTGAGGATAGGGCCTTGACCATTGCTGCATGCTGTGGCAGGCAAGAGGAGACAGATACCCTGAGGGAGATCACCACGAGTGACCCATGACTTGAATAAATGGAGTTCCTAATTTGGTCTAGATTCTATTCTGATGGTCCAGTTTTGGAGTAAGATCATTAAGAATCTTAGAAACATAATAATAAGACCTTGCCTTAAGTACTTTCTGGAGCAGATAAAATAAAAAGAAAAAAATATGGCATTTAAAATTTTTTATTTATTTTTGTTTTCTTGAGATAGGGTCTTGCTGTGTATTCCAGGCTGGCCTGGAACTTGTTATGTAGCCTAGGCTGGACTTGAATTTGCATTGATCCTTCTGCCTCAGCCCCTTGATTGCTGGGATTACAGGTGTGAGCATTCATACCCGGTTTATAGCAAGGTTTTGAATTGGACACAACAAACTTGTAGGCAATGGGAAGCCCTCATAAAGCATAGCTAGAAGGATAATGTGTAGGGAAGGTTAGGTCCTTGAGTTTTTAGGAGCAGAGGGTGTCAGAGTGGTGACCTGCCAAAGCAGAGTACTGACCAATGGTCAGCAACAGGAGCCCAGCAATGCCCCTGAGGCAGCCACAGAGCACAGTCAGTATGGATGCCTTCTGGCTGCTATATTGGCACAGGGACAGGAGCTAGAGGACCAGAAATAGTGGAATTTTCCTCAGAGGAGAAAAAAAGGGTTCGGGGAGAAACAAGAAGACTCTGCTATGCATGAAGTATCCGAAAGTTCAGACAAATAAGTGAAAGGGTGGAAAATGATGTAAGTCCTTCACAGGGCCCTCAAGTCTGAGGTGGACTCTATGGTCCTGGCTGCAGAGGACATCAAGGTGAAGGTAGAGTTGAGCGAAACCATGAGCTTCTTCTCTGGGGTGCCCTCCTCCCCAGCCTCACCCCTTTGCTGTTCCCCAGAGTCAGTCCTTTGGAGATTACCATTCAGAGCAGAGGTACTTTGGTCACACAGCCACCTGGGATTACTAAACAGATAAAAAATATGGGCACTGAAGGGGAGGACCTGGTTAAGTGTGATTCTCAGGTTAAAAATCTTGCTTACAGGGAAAAAGCTGGTGCAACAGACAAGAGTGAGGAAATAAGTGACAGCTAATATTCAGAAGCCTGCAGCTGCGCCACTATGGCGTCTGATCCCGTCAGATCTCAGAAGCTAAGCAGGGTCAGGTCTGGTTAGTACTTGGATGGGAGACTGCCTGGGAACACCATCTGCTGTAGACCTGGGAGAAGGACCCAGCAACCCACTCCGAAAAAACAATCAGCCATTGAAAACCCTATGAATAGCAGATAAGCACTGACAATAGTGTTTTGTCTGTTGTATGTAAGGTTGCTATGAGTCAGACGCTGACCCGTGGGCACCTAACAACAACAATATTTAGAAGCCTGCAGCCATTTTACAATGGTGTCTGATCCTGCCAAGTCTTGGAAGCTTAGTAGGGTCAGGCCTGGTTAGTACTTGGATGGGAGACCACCTGGGAACACCAAGTGCTGTAGGCTCGGAAGAAGGACCTGGCAACTCATTCCCCCTCGCCCCCCCCCCCAAAAAAATCAGCCATTGAAAACCCTATGAATAGCAGAGAAGAAATTGACAATAGTGTTTTGTCTGTTGTACATAGGGTTGCTATGAGTTGGACACTGGCTTGATGGCACCTAACAACAACAATATTTGGAAATGTTTCCGGTATGCTGGGCAGTATTCTAAGCTCTGAGTGTGGGCTAACTGCCTTCCTCCTCACAAGCCAGTGGGATCTGGTACTATCTCCATTTTGCAGATGAGGAAAATGAGGCATGGAAATGCAAACTCACTGGTCAAGGTTGTGCAATGAGGAAATGACAGCCAGGAGTTAAATCTAGGTGGTTTTTTTTTTTTTTTTTTTTACTTCGAACATGTTTCTTTAACTCTTGTGCTATATTAAGATATCAACAGTATGTGCTTTAGCATTCAAAGAGGTTTTATATTCATCTCAAGGTGAGTATTAGCATCAACCTCACTTCACACACGAGGAAATCCAAATGCAAGGAGTTTTAGTGACTCACCAAAGTCATGTAATTAGAGAATAGTAGAAGCAGGGCCTTAGTTCAAATCTTGCAATTTTAGATTCCCCATTCTTCCCACTGCATTGCTGTGGCTGCCATGCAGAGGGTTTAGATGGTTTTGAATGCTGCCTTTGAACAGGTCAAATCTGATATCACAGTGAATTGGCTAAGTAGGTAAAGCTCTAGGAAAAAATGAAAAACAAGCTTGCTGAGAAGCAGCAGCAGCCTGGGGGAAACCTAGAGGCAGAGTGGAGGACGTAGGAGAGGGGCAAGATCAGAAATGTGTGTCCTCCATGGCCCAGTAAGGAAGCTCTGTAGCCAGAAGGGCCTTTTTAAGTTCAGTGCTGTGGTGAAGTCTGGGGGGCTGAGATGAGCAAGACCAGGTATTGGCCAGGCAGAGCCCAAAGAGAACCTGTCAGGTGGGTGCAGAAAGCAGAAGACAGACTGCGGGAGGGGATGAGCAATGAGAACCCAGAGGAGGCCTGGATCATTCTTAAAGTCTTTACCATGTTGGTTAGGAGAAAGACAGGATGGTGGAGAGAATGCTCAGCTTTGAGGTGACAGGGAACAAGTTAGGAAGTAAGTCTCCTTAGGACTGGGGAGGGGACAGAACTCCCATGGCCAATTGTGCTAGTGGCAGGGGATGGGGAGTGGCTTCCTCTTCATCCTGGAATGGACAGGAAGATGTAGCCTGAGATCATGCTCTATTTCACAAATGTGTGCAAGGCCTTGTGCTGACTCCAGCCGCTTCCTGACAAGTTAGTGTGGTGAGGAGCCTGATGTCTTCCCAACACACGTCCATCTGTTAAGTTCAGGTTGTTTTGGCAAATATGTCGGCCAGTTAGCATGACCAAATCACGTGTAAGGAACTTGTAGAATGTTTATATTCTGTCTGCATTACTTTCTAAAGACGAACAAAAATCATACTATTCACTGAGACTCTTGTTGCCTCTATCAGGCACTCCAGCTGGTTCAAACAAGAAAGGGAAATTTATCAGATCACTCTAGCATCTCATGCGGTCCAAGAGTCCAGGTGTAGCCAGGAAGGGCTCAGGACAAAAGAGTTTACCGAGAAGCCTGGCAGCCCTGCCCCAGGCTTCTGTAGGAATCTGCTCTTTGTAGACTGGCTTCTCCATTTACACAGCTCTCTGACAGCAGCCTCACACAGGCTGGACTTTGCATCTTCTTTGTTCAAGGGACCAGCCACAATGAATGTATTAGGATTGTTTTTCTTCTTCAGAGAATAGAAAAAAACAACTCAAAGGGCTTAAGCTAATTAGAGAATTTAACGGCTCACATAACGGAAAATTCTAGGCCAGCTGGATCCAGGTGGTCAAAGGGCACCATCAGAGGCAGGCTCCCTTCCACCAGGGCCTCCCTTGGCTCCATTCTCTGCTGTTTTGGTCCTCTTGGGACCAGATGACCAACGGTACCTCCAGGCTTCTCTCCTCCAATAGGCTGGTTCTCTGAAAGCCCCAACAAGCCTCAGGACGGGTTCTGGTTAAGCCTAGCTTTGGTCACATGTTTACTTCTAAACGATGTGTGGCTAGATGGGAGGAATGTGCTGATTGGTCAGGCCTGGGACATGTGCCTGATCCTGGAGCTGGGGCTGAGGTTAGTCCACCACAAATATACAAATACACAGTAGGTGTTATATAAAGTGTACTGTTTGATGGGAACTGTCCTAACTAGGTAACTCATTTTCCCTCAAGTTATTACCTTCCTTGTTTACTAATTTAATCATCATGTTATCCTTATTTTATAGATGGGGAAGTTGAAACAAATGCCCTCATATCTAATATAGGCAGTCTCCAACTTACAAGGGTTCAACTTTATGATGGTGCAAAAATGATATACATTCAGTGAAAACTGTACTTTGAATTTTGAATTTTGAACTTTTCCTGGGTTAGTGATTTATGCGGTCTGATCCTCCCTTGAGATGCTGGGCAGGGCAATGAGCCACACTTCCCAGTTAGCCACATGATCACCAGAGGAAACTACTGACATTCTAGAGTGTTCTGTGCTGCTGAGCTGTTTGTTAGGCTAGGTGTATTCAAGGTATTTTCAAATCAGGGTATTTTCAACTTGTTGTTAGGTGCTGTCGAGTCGGTGTCCGACTCATAGTGACCCTATGTACAACAGGTGAAACACTATTGTCAGTGCTTCTCTGCTATTCATAGGGTTTTCAATGGTGGATTGATTTTTGGGAGTGGGTTTCCAGTTCCTGATCCCAAGCCTACAGCATCTGGTGTTTCCAGGTCATTTCCCATTCAAGTACTAACCAGGCCTGAGCCTGCTTAGCTTCCAAGATCTGTAGTCAGTGCTAGGGCTGCAGGCTATTTTCAATTTAGGATGGGTTAATTAGGATGTTACTACTTTGGAAGCTGAGACACATTTGTAAATTTCTGAGCTGGGAGTCATTTGCAGAACTTGCACCCCAGAAGACGGCAGATTAACCTGGAAGGGAACTGCTACCAGGAATATGGAAAACAGATGTTGGGCAGACAATAACAACAGATGTCCAACCACCACTTCGAATTGTTATTCTGCAGAGAGAATTATTTACCCAGCCAGGGGGTTGGATATCCATCCTTGTGGAGATTAGGGGAAGGAGGGAGGGATCAACCTGTACCAAGATGGCTGCTTCTACTGTGACTTCAAACATGGCCTAGGGCTAGAAAACAGGAAGGAATAAGTTCCTTTCCACCATTATTCTCCAGTGAGGAGCCTTATGAAGGAGGGGGGCAATTTTAGTCATGGGCATAAAAGTAAAAAGCTACAGTGTGTTGGGGAGAGGGCTTACCCTCTATCCTCGGAAGGTCTGATAATTGAGTCTGTGAAATAAACTGACAGTAGGCAGATTAACAGGAGAAAAGGTATACAAATTTATTAAGTACAAGAAGGAATCACCTGAGAGAAAAGTGAATACCCCTCCAAACCCAGTGAGATTTGGAAGCTTTCCTAGCATCCTATGCTTCGGAAAGCAACAGGGGCATGAGGCATATTGAGGGAGGTGGTGATGACAAGCTACAGGAGGGACAAGGGAGGAAATGAATGGTGTATAAAAGTCTTGCTACGCACAAAGTTTCTCAGGTAATGAAAGTTGTCTTGAGGAGGTCCTGTCAGAAGAATAGGCTCTAGTATGTAACAAAGTCCATCTGGGCAAGGTAATGACGTCTAGTGTCTTCGCCTATGATCTGATCTTCCCAGGTTGAAGAGCTTTTCAAGGAAGAGAGTTCGTGACCAGTCTTTTCCTTTTTAGAAGCTCTGTCCAAAGAACCAAAGAGATGAAGGAAGCTCAGAGAAAGCCCCATCAACAGTTATTGATCCTCAAGTGCCCTTAGTAGAAGATAATCAGCACCCCAAGGTTTCATATTTTGGGGTGGCATTCCCTGAACTCCTTCACTGTTAACCCAAGCCTCTGGTGCTGCTTATTTGTGTTTTAACCCACCCCCAATTTTATTCCCCACAGGGAGTGTGTAGGAAGGAATCCAGCACTCTGAAGGTGCACTGCATGCAGCTGGAAGAGATGCCCACCATGTTCCTTTCTTGGTTGAAAGAGCTCAGAAGAGGCTGGAGAAAGGAACCTCTTCCATCTTTCTAAAAGGAAAAAAACACAATTCTATACACTGTTATATTATGATGAAACTACACTTTGGAGTCACAGATAATGCAAAGAACAAATCTACCCTTATTGCATATGACCACCAGGATTTTCAGTAAGGTACTGTCTTTGGTGCTTAGAATGGCAATTTGATTACGTTTGATCTTTGGCTAATATTGACACGAGGGGTCCAGATGGAGAGCAATGATGGACATGCTTATGGAATAGGTGGATCTCTTAAAAACAAGACTACCTACTTTGCTGAACAGCTCAACTCAATACTAACAGATTCTAGCATTTTTGAAACATCTTGGCTTTCTACTTGTACTCTTTCAGTTTCTAAGTAACGTTGTAACAAACCAAAATATCACAAGTTACAGGGAAAGTTTCTTTCTCACTCATGTTTCTTTCTTTCTTTCTTTTCTTTTCTTTTTTTTTTTTTTTTTTTTTTTTTTTTTTTTTTTTTTTTTTTTTTTTTTTTTTTTTTACTTTTTGAGACAGGATCTTGCTAAATTATGAAGACTGCCTCTGGTCTCAAACTTGTGATCCGCCTGCCTCTGCCTTTGGAGTTGCTGGGATTACAGGCATGCCCCACTGTGCCTGGCTCTCACTCATGTTTCATATATTAGTTTTGGTCTGACAGAGGACCTAACCTGAAATGGGAAGTGCTGGGAAAAGAGCAACAGTATAGCTGTGAAGGGCACCCACTGCTCCTGCTGAGGTGGCAAATGTCACCTCCATTCAAGATGCAATGGCCAGAGCAAGTCATGTGGCTAAGTATGACCTTAATAGGGTGAGTAGACATCTATCTCTCTTGAAGGGCTATCAGAGGCAGGCTTGTAGAAGGCTATTTTAAATAATACATAATCACACATCTGATTTTTTCAAAGATTAAAATTATACTGTCAAATATTCCCAGGGGGACCACTGACTGTTTTGGTTTGACAAAAACAGTTCTGTTTAATGTCTATGCTACTATGCACGTTGTATATGTTCCTAAATAAATATACGTGTGTACTTATTATCATCATCATTACTGCTTCCTGAGCCCATTGGTACCAATAACAACACTGGGAGGGCCAAATGACTTTGTGTATTATCATTAAGTTGAAAATCTTTTTAGATAAACTGTAAGTAAATATAATGTGATAAACGTCCAATGTTAGCAGAGTGCTGGAGAGGTTGAGAAGGTGTTTTAAAGTCATATATATGTCAGTCATCTGCTATCCATAGGGTTTTCAATGGCTAGTTGTTTCGGGAGTGGCTCGCCAGGTCCTACTCCCTAGTCTGTCTTAGTCTGGAAGCTCAGCTGAAAACCTGTCCACCTTGGGTAACCTTGCTCATGTCTAAGGTTACAGTGGCAGAGCTCTCAGCCTCATCGCAACACGCAAGCCCCCACGGCAAACTGACAGACATGTGG
>VMDO01037888.1:0-13953 GCA_007922755.1 Pedetes capensis
TGGGATGACTTAGTATCCCCTCTGGTGTGTCTGGGGTCCAGGCATATGTGTGCCCGTATGTCTGTGGAGATTGCGTCTGCATGACTGTCCCGCCACAACGGGGGAGAGGGAGCCACGTTTCAGCTCTGGATGTGTACTGCTGGCACTGGTTTCCCACCGCCACAACAGGAGGGAGGGAGCGATTCCGTGCTGACTCACCCGAAAACTTGCAGTTTGTGTCCCACGGGCAGGGTGACAGTGTGATGTCAAGGTTGCATGCTGTGTTGGGTCCGGCTCCCCTGGGTGTGTGGGCAAAGTCCCCTCCGAGTCTCCAGGAAAAATGCTGGAGACTGCAATATAGAGTTTTGTCAGACCAATAACCTTTTCATTGCAAGTGCACTTTTCCACCAACATAAACAGTGACCGCACAAATGAAATTCACCAGATGGAATGTACAGGAACCACACTGACCACATTTGTGGAAAAAGATGATAGAAAGGCTCAATATCAAAAGTTAGAACAGGACCAGTTGTTGATTATGGATCAGACCATCAACTTCTCATATGTAGGATCAAGCTGAAACTGAAGAAAATTAGAATAAGTATACAAAAGCCAGGTGTGATGTTGAGTATATCCCACCTGAGTTCAGAGACCACCTCAAGAATAGATTTTAAATGTTAGACACTAATGATCAAAGATGAGAAGGGTTATGGCATGACATCAAGACTTCATTCATGAGGAAAGCAAAAGGTTATTGAAAAGACCAGAAAAAAAAAAAGAAAATAACAAATTATGTGTCCAAAGAGACTCAGAAACTTGCCCTTGAATGATGATCAGCTAAAATTAAAAAAAGCCACGATAAAGTTAAGGAACTAAACAGAAGATTTCAAATGGCAACTCGAGAAGACAAAATCAAATATTTTAATGACATGTACAAAGAGCTGGAAGTAGAAAATCAAATGAGAAGGACACACTCTGTTTTTCTAAAGCTTAAGGAATTGAAGAACAAATTTCAAGCCTCAAGAGGAATAGTGAAAGATTCTACAGGGAAAATATTAAACAATGCAGGACATATCAAAAAAAGATAGAAGGAACACACAGAATCTTGATAACAAAAAGAATTAGTGGAGGGCCAAACATTTCAAGAGCTTTCACATGATTAGGAGCAAATGGTACTGAAGGAAGAAGTGGAAGCTGCCTTAGAGGAATTGGTGAAACACAAACCTCCAGAACTTGATAGAATACCAATAGAGATGTTTCAACAAACAGATGCAGCACTGGAGGTACGAATTTGTTTATGCCAGGAGACTTAGAAAACAGCTCACTGGCCAAGGGACTGATATATGTATATGTGTGTGTGTGTGTGTGTGTGTGTGTGTGTGTGTGTGTATACATATATATGTGTGTGTATATATACACACATACATACATACATATACATATGTATGTATATATATGCACACATGTATGTATTTGTATACACACACACACACACATTTGTGCCTATTCCCAAGAAAGGAGATGCAACTGAATGCAGAAATTGTTTGATGATATTATTAATATCACATACAAGTAAAATTTGTTAAATATCACTCAAAAGCTACTGCAGCAGTACATACCCAGGGAACCTCCTGAAAATCAAGCCAGATTCAGAACAGGATGTGGAACCAGGGACACCATTGCTGCTGTCAGATGGATATTAGCTGACATTAGAGAATATAAAGAAGATATCTGTCTATGATTTATTGATTATGCAAAGGAATTTAACTGTGTGGATGATAACAAATTATGGACAACATTGTGAAGAATGGAAATCCCAGAGCATTTAATTGTACTCATGTGGAATCTGTACATGGACCATGAGGCAGTTGTTTGAACAAAACAAGGAAACACTGCTGGTTTAAAGTTGAGAATGGTGTGTCTCTGGGATGTATACTTTCTCTGTACCCCTT
Organism: Pedetes capensis; assembly: GCA_007922755.1. Taxonomy (NCBI): domain Eukaryota; kingdom Metazoa; phylum Chordata; class Mammalia; order Rodentia; family Pedetidae; genus Pedetes; species Pedetes capensis. Next base: position 1,932 of record VMDO01037888.1, read on the forward strand.
CAATCTCTATGCTGAGCAAATATTCTGAGAAGCTGTACTTTATGAAGAAGAAGGTGGCATCATGATGGGAGGAAGACTTGTTAAAAACTTGTATTATGGAGATGACCCAACTCTACTTGTTGAAAGTGAAGATGATTTGAAACATTTACTGATGAACATTAAAGAACACAGCGTTCAGCATGGTGGACCTCAACATAAATAAAGCAAAAATCCTCACAAGTTGGTCAGTAAGCAACTTCTTGATAAATGGGGAACAGATTGAGGTTGTCCAAAATTTTGCTTTACTTGGTTTTATAATCAACATCCATAGAAGCAGCAGTAAAGAAATAAAATGACACATTGCATTGGGAGAATCTGTTGCAAAAGATCTCTTTAAGGTGTTGAAAAGTAAAATTATCACGTTGAAGACAAAGGTGCATTTAACTCATGCCATAGTATTTTCAGTCTCACCATGTGGTTGTGAAGCTGGACAATGAATTAGGAGGCAGGAAAAGAAGTAATGCTTTTGAATTATGGTGCTGGAGATGAGTATTGAATATACCATGGACTGCCAGAAGATCCAACAGATCTGTTCTAGAAGTGCAACCAGAGTTGCTCCTTGGAAGCCAGGATGGCTAGACTGTGTCACGTATTTTGTACCTGTCAGGAGGGACCAACCTGTGGAGAAGAACATCATGTTTAGGAGAGTGGCAGATCAATGAAAAATTGGAAGACTCTCAACTAGATAGATCAGTGTGTTTCTTTAACAATGAAAAAGATGGTGTGACTGGTGCAGAATTGGGAAGTATTTTGTTCTGTTGTACATAGGGTGGCTATGAGTCAGACCTGATTTGAGGGTGCCTAACAACAAAAATATAGTTCTGTAGATAAATAGTTTTCCAGATCACACAAAATAGTTTCATTTACTATAATTAGATCAATTGAATTCATCCTGGATCACTTTTGATACCTGTCTTATTGTAAGATGTTCAAGACAGATGTCAATAAACTGTCTTTAAATTTTTAACAATTTTTTCCATTTATAGTTGAATAATGAACTGATATTCAGTTATGGCTAGAATCACAGTTTTAGCCCACCCTTCCAACCTTGGAGTGATATGATTATGTAGGAATTATCATAATGGACTACTTACAGTTCTTTTCCTTTGTTAGTATATTCCTACAAGACAAGCAAGTAACATGGATGGGGCTTTTCAGATTTTTGCCTAAGGAATTTATACTTGTAGCACCCCGCAAATATCATGATTATTGACATGACCTTGTTAAGGATGCAGAAAAGTTGACAGGAGGGTTTTGTTTGTTTGTTTTTATTATGAAGAAAGTAATTAATGTTACATAACAATAGATGGGGACTGGGATTTAGCTCAGTTGGTAGAGCGCTGCTGCAGTATCTGAGGTCCCAAGTTCAATTCCCAGCACTGCAAATTGGGAGAAGGATGTGGCAATCCACTCCCAAAGCAATGCTGAAATGATCAGTCATTGAAAACCCTGTGAGGGTTGCTACGAATTGCCCACGACTTGATGGCACCTAACAGCAACAATAACAATAGATGGGGGATTTCCTATCAGTGAGAAAATTTAGGGAAGATTTTATGTAGAATTTGACATATCAAGACCTTCAAACTTTCAGTAAAGATTACCTATAGGGTTGTATTAACGAATTTTTAACATACAAGTAAAGTTAGGAGTCAGGGGAGACCTGGAAATATTTCCTAAGGAGGGGAATCAGGGTAGATCTCATGTGGTATTAGACTCAATAAAGAATTCCTTTTTTGCTCAGTCCCTCTTGCTCTATCCATACTAAATGTACATGTTTTTCTTGATTCATGTAGATATGTGGTTTTCCAGGTTACAAAAATATTATCATTTACTACAATTCAAATGAACTGAATTTATACTGTATAACTTTTTCTTGCCTGCAGCCATAGCCCTGTGGAATCTGATCCCGTCAGATCTCGGAAGCTAAGCAGGGTCAGGCTTGGTTAGTACCTGGATAGGAGACTGCCTGGGAACACCAGGTGCTGTAGGCTTGGAAGGAGGACCTGGCAACCCCCTCCCAAAAAATCAATCTGCCATTGAAAACCCTATGAACACCAGAGAAGCACTGACAATAGTGTTTCCCCTGTTGTGCAGAGGGTCGCTATGAGTCGGAGACTGACTTGACGGCACCTAACAACAACTTTTTCTTCCCTGTTTTTTTAAGGGAGTATTTCAGACAAATGCAGATGAAATATGCCTTTATTCACTTATTTTTGTGGTTCTGGGAATCAACCCATTACCATCTGGATGCTAGGTAAGGGCTCTACCACTAAGGTACACCCCAAGTCCACAGCCTTTAAATTTTTGCAGCATGTTTTTGTCCATACATATTGTGTAATTTACCAGTTAGTGCTTAGAATCACCACATTTTTTTCAGGTGTACAGGTATTATTTTTCTAAGAAAGCAGGTTCTTCTGGGAAGACGTGCTATTTCCTCATGTTTTTCTTGACATACTTGAGAATTAGCACCTTGGAATTAGCTCTAGTAGGTTGCTGAACAGAGGAAAAATCCAAGTTGTCTAAGCAAAAGCAAGCTCAGTTTATAAATCTAGAAAATCCTACCTATGTTGGATTTGCAAATCTTCCCAATTAAGTTCAAGGAAAATCAGTGAAAAAAAGGATTTGAGTTCACATTGACAGTTATTGGCTGGTGAATCAGGTCTAGAAAAATTCATTGTCATAAACAACCTATTCCTGATTGATCTCTACCCAGCAAGAATTGTACCTATAATTGCAAACAAAACTGAAAGTACTCTCCAAATTGAAGCTTCACCTATTGAGATTCAAGAGTGAGTGGCTCAAGTTGTACCTTACAATAGTGGACACATATGGCTATGGGGCCACCATCATGGATTGTTTTAAGACAATTGTTTTAAGACAATTATCGCTTTCCTTGACCAGTAGTTTGAATTCTATTTGCATGATGAAAGTGGCCTGAACAGGTGACATATCATTGATTTGCACCTTTTGGTCATGGACGAAAGCCCTTAGATGTTGCATTTATGAAAGCAATACACAATAAGGTGAATATGGTGCCCATCATCACAAAACCTGACACTCTCATGCTGAAGGAACATGAGCAGCTTGATGGAAAGGATTTTGGATGAAATTGAAGAGCATAATATCTAAATCTGTCACTTACCTGATACAGAATTAGATGATGATGAAGATTTGAAAGGGCAGACTAGATTCCTCAAGGACAGTATCCCATTCTCCATAGTTGGATTCACCCACGTGATTGAATACAAAGGCCCAAAGTTCAGAGGTTGCCTCTACAGGTGGGGTATTGTGGAGGCAGAGAACACAGTAACTTTCAGAAGCTGAGAACAATACTCATCACTCACACATGGGACCTTCAGGAAAGTGATCCAGGAACTTCACTGTGAAAACTTCCATTCTGGGAGACTGAAGAGAGATGGCAGGAAGGTGGAGAAGGAGGACCTAAATAAAGACCAGATCTTGCTGGAAAAGGAGGCTGAGCTCCACCTCCTGGAGGAGATGATGGCCAGGATCCAGGCTAAGGCACATGGTGAGGCCACCAAGGGTGGAGCTAGCGGGCACTTCGTATGAGAAAACACATTCCTTGGAAGAGTTCCACCTAAATTTGAATATCTGAGTCTGAGAATTTCATTTTGAAAAATCTATGTTCTTTTGGTATAAAGTACTTTTGAAATTTGTGTTTCATTGCTGTGTTATACTTTGTTTTGTGAGATGACTTCATTTTCATGTTCTTCCTCCTTAACTAACAACTAATATTAGAGTTGATTTCTAAGATTCAGCCAGCATATCTAGTTAATATTGAATATCTTTGATTTGGGGGCTGGGGTTTAACTCAATTGCTAGAATGCTTGCTCCACATGTTGAGAAGCCCTGGGTTTGAATCCTAGCACTTCAAAAATGGGAGAAGGACACAGCAGCCCACTCTTGAAACAATTAGCCATCAACAGACCCTATGGATACCAGAGAAGCACTGACATATTACTGGGCATGGTACAGTGCTGAGGAGTGTTTCGTTCTATTGTTCTTAGGGTCACTATGAGTCAGTCCCAACTCAATGGCACTTAACAACAACCATCTTTGACTGAGCTGTCCTAACTGACTAATCATTGATGAGCACTTTTGATTCACATCTGGAACATTCAGATTTACTTAGGATGTTCCTGTGGGGTGGAAATGTAACTGTGGCAGAGAGGACTGTGCAGACTTGGTGTCAGGGCATTTGCTTATTACCAGGTCACACTGTGTGGATGGGGACTCATCTTCCTTGATTTTATATTTGTACATAACACCTAAAGCCAGGTGTACTGGTTTTAGTTCAGTATGTTAATTCATCCCCACAGTTATCTGTTAACCAAGTAGAATACAGAAGAGATACATACTTATACTTAATTAGTGTTTATAAAGATAGTTTTTTGGGGTAAATTTAGGAGCTCTATGGATTTCTATGCTAGGTTATCTTTAAAAACCTCTGTGCAGAAAACTCACAAAGACTTTTCATAGTGGTCTCCACAGATTTTGGTTCTGTTGTCCTGTTGAGAAAATCAAAATAGCCATAAGCTCCAGTTTACCATCGCAACCAGACTACCTAATGAGTCAGCAAAGTGTTTTTACTCCACAAAAATGTTGCTGTTATTGTTGTTAGATTCTGTCAAGTCATTGTCTGACTCATAGCGACCCTTTGTACAACATGTGAAACAGTATCTATCGTTAGCACTTCTCTGCTGTTCATAGGGTTTTCGATGGCTGATTGTTTTTTTAGGAGTGGGTTGCCAAGTCCATCTCCCAAGCCTACAGCATTTGGTGTTGAGGTGGTTTCCCATCCAAGTACTAACCAGGTCTCACCCTGCTTTGCTTCCAAGATCTGACAGGATCAGATGCCACAGTCATAGGGCTGCAGGCCAACAAAAATAGAAACTAATTTTTAAAGAAACCAATATTTTTATATTTTATACTGCACTTAAAGGGCTCCCTGTAATGGCAACTGTAAAAGGTCTGCCTCAGCAGTGGAAATTATAGACTTTTGGCCAGCATGCCCCTAAACCCAGGATTCTCACTGGGCAGTATTCCTGCCCAAAGGCTTTGGTCCCATGGACCCAAATGCCTGCCAGGTTTTCTCAATTTGGGTTTGTTTCCTCTAACTATTTGTTTTTGAATGATAGCCATAGTCATTTTTTTTTATGTGCAGACCATCTCATCTATTTTCAGCTACTTTCAATCTTCAGTTTGTGTAGTACACAGTTTTCCATGTCGGGTAAGAATGGAAGGCACTTCAGATCTGCATTGCAGCCTAGTGGACAGGTGCCCTTAGTCAAAGCTGTACCAGTCTGTCATCCAGCACTGTGGACTCCCCTCTCCTGTTCTGCTCTTTGCTCCTGTGTCATCACTCTGTACAACACTCGGGAAGTCACTTTCTATCATTTTTCTTGACCTCAGGATCCACTGACCCAGAAAGGAACAGATGAAGGACATAGCAGCATGGAGGGAACAGGTGCTGGTTTTAGAAATTTCATTTTACTGCAATGAGCTGAAGAAATGCTTGATTCAAAATCAGAGAGTGATTTCTTTTTCTCTCTGAGCCAAAAAAAAATTAACAATAAAATGAGACTGTCAAAACTTGTTAGTTATAAAGGTTTACAACAGAAAATAATCTGATGTTTTTGCTCACTTTGCCCCTTCCTTCACTGCTGCATCATAGTGAATGGTTACACGCTCCTTGTGTGAAGTTTCTACCAAGTATTCCATGGCTTTAGAGTACAGCGTGCAGAGTCAATTGTTGGATTATTTTGACATTTATTAACTTTGCTGGAGGAAGCTATAAAAAAGAAAAAAGAAATTAAGCTGTTGTTGTAAGCCCTGTGTATGTTTGAGTAAAGGTACCACTTAGGGCCGGCTGCCATCAGAAGACAGTAGTGTGAGCTGGGAGACTCAACACATCATACTTCTAAATCTCCATTTTCTTTACTGCCCAAATCTAAACATACACTTTTGCTAACAGATAGTTGTTCATTCACTAATAGATAATCTCTACCTATCAAAATGTATTTTGAAAACACTTTACACAAGAAGTTTGTACCTGTTTAAACTAACCTTATAAAATAAAGCATATGTTTAGACATATACACAAAAAAAGAACTTGACATTTCATACATTCTATAGTATTGGTTGCCTGCAGCCAGACCTCTGTGGCATCTGATCCTGTCAGATCTGGGAAGCTAAGCAGGGTCGTTCCTGATTAGTACTTAGATGGGAGACCACCTGGGAACAACAAGTGCTATAGGGTTGGGAAGAAGGACACAGCAACCCACTCCCAAAACAATCAGCTATTGAAAATCCTATGAATAGCAGAGAGGCAGTAACAATACTGTTTTGCCTGTTGTACATAGAGTTGCTTTGAGTTGGACATGGACTCAAAGGCACCTAACAACAATAGTATCAGTTGGTTGATTAGTAGATCTTAGAGAGCTGACCTGAGTGAATAGTTGAACTATGTCACATATTATTGACCTTCTTTGTTCTCAACATAGTGTCTTTCACTAGTGATATACTTTGTCTATTGTCACTTGAGCCTGCAGCCATACCACTGTGGTGTCTGATACCATCAGATCATTGAAGCTAACCAGGGTGGGACCTGGTTAGTATTTGGACTGGAGACTGCTTGGGTATAATGGGTGCTGCAGGATTGGGGGAAGGACCTGGCAGCCCACTCCCAACAAACAATCAGCCACAGAAAACCTTATGAATAACAGAGGGACTGACAATAGTGCCAGACGTGGCACAGTATCAGAGAGTGTTTCCTGTGTTGTACATAGGGTCACTATGAGTCAGACCTGACTCAATAGCACCTACAAACAACAACATTGTCACTTGACTGGCTTTTCAATAAGCAAAACAAGTTCCCAGTACATTTTACTAAGAAAGCTAAAGTGTTACTTTCACATATATTTGTGTTTTAGTTAAAAACTATATTTAGGACTTTTTATGGCCTAGGAACATTTCTAATGGTGTTAGTTCAGACTCTATGACAAGCTCATGGAGCATTTATTTTTGGGTCAAAATTTCTGTTATTTCTTATAGATATGCAACTGCCTACCTATGTGTTTCCCCCAGGTCAGTCAGATTGCTATACTGTGAGGATTTGAGTGTTTCTGTGAGGCTGAAAGCTATGCTATTGGTATTATGGATACAGCAGCATCACCCAAGATTTCAACTGAGCTTCCAGACTCAAACAGACTAGGGACAAGGACATGACACCTCACTCTGAAACAATTAGCCATTGAAAACCCTATGAATAGCAGAGAAACACTGTCAGATATCGTGCCAGAAACTGAGCACTCCCCAGGTTGGAAGACACTCAAAAGTAACTGGGGAGGACTTCAAAATAGAGTCTACCTTAATGATAGGAATGGAGCAAAGTCCCAAAGACCTTCATTTGCTGATATGGCATGACTCAAATGAGAAGGAACAACTGTAAACATCCATTAAGAATTGGAATGTGGAATGTGTGTAGTATGAAAGTAGGAAAATTAGAAATCCTCAGAAGGGAAAAGGAACACATACACATCAACATTCTAGTCATCAGTGAGCTAAAATGGACTGAAATGGGCCATTTTAAATCAGATAATCTTATGACCTACTATTCTGGGAAAGATGGATTAAAGAAAAATGGGGTTGCATTCATCATCAAAAAAGACATGTCTAGCACTGTCAGTGATAGAATAACATATACATATGCCTACAAGGAAGGCCAGTTAATATGATTGTTTTTCAAATTTGTGCATACACCATTAAAGTTACAAGTAAGGATAGAGAAGATATTAACCAGCTTCTGTCATCAGAAAAGGTTTGAACATGCAGTCAGGATGTACTAATAATTATTGGTGTCTAGAATGCAAAAGTTGGAAAAGCAGAATACTCAGTAGCTGGAAAATATGGCGTTGATGATGAAAAATGATGCTAGAGGCCACATGATAGAATTTTGTCAGACTAATGACCTTTTTATTACAAATTCTTTTTCCCACCAACATAAACAGCTACTGTATACACAGAATTCTCCAGATGGAACATATACAAGCCAAACTGACTACATTTATGGAAAGAGATGTATCAAAAGTTAGAACTAGACTGGGTACTGATTGTGGATCATACTAGCAACTGCTCATATGCAGAAACAAACTTAAACTGGAGAAAACTAGAACACATGTACACCAGCCACAGTATCTCCTTAAGTATATCCCATCTGAGTTCAGAGACCACCTCAAGAACTAGTTTGATGCATTAGAAATCAATGATAGAAGACCAAACAAGTTGTGGCATGACATCAAAAACATTGCTCATAAGTAAAGCAAAAGGTTACTAAAATACAGGAAAAAAAGAAAAGACCAAATTACATGTCAAAAGAATCAGAAACTTGCCCTTGAATATTGAGCAGCTAAAATAAAAGGAAGACATGATGAAGTAAAGAACTAAACAGAAGATTTCAAAGAGCAGCTTGAGAAGACAAAAAATCAAATATAATGACTTGTGCAAAGAGCAGGGGATGGAAAACCAAAAGGAAAGAACACACTCTGTTTTTCTCAAACTTAAGGAATTGAAGAAAAAAATTAAACCTCGAGTGGCAATAGTAAAGGATTCTACAAGGAAAATATTCAACAGTGTAAGAAACATCAAAAGAAGATGGAAGGAATACACAGAGTCATTGTAACAACAACAACAACAACAACAACAACAACAACAAAATAGTGGGTGGCCAAACATTTCAAGAGATTGCATATAATCAGGAACCAATGGTACTGAAGGAAGAATTGGAAACTGCCTTGAAGATCTAGTTGGCCAAACACAAGGATCCAGTAGTTGATGGAATACCAAAAAAGAGATGTTTCAACAAACAGAGGCAGCACTGGAGGTGCTCACTTGTTTATGCCGAGAGATTTGAGAAACAGCTACCTGGCCAACTGACTGCAAGAGATTCATATTTGTGCCCATTTCCAAGACAGAGGATCCAACCAAATGTGGAAACAATAAAATGATGTCATTAATATTATATGCAAGTAAAATTTTACGGAATGTCATTCAAAAATGACTACGGCAGTATATAGACGGGGAACTGTCAGAAAATCAAGCCCAATTCATTATATGTGGACCCAAGGGCATCATTGTTGCTGTTAGATGTATATTAGCCTTAAGCAGAGAATACCAGAAAGTTGTCTATCTACGTTTTATCAACTATGCAAATACATTTAACTGTGTGGGTCATAGCAAATTATGGATACCATTGTGAAGAATGGGAATACCACAGCACTTAATTGTACTCATGAGGAATCTGTACATGAACCAGGAGGCAGTTGTTTGAACAGAACAAGGAAACACTGCCTGGTTTAAAGTTAAAAAAGGTGTGTGTCAGGGCTGTATCCTTTCCCCATACCTCTTCAATCTCTAGGCTGAGCAAATAATTCAAGAAGCTGAAGTTTATGAAGAAGAATGTGGCATGTTGTTTGGAGGAACATGTATTGATTTACATTAATAAACTGCATAATGCAGATGACACAACACTGCTTGCTGAAAATGAAAGAGATTTGAAACATTTACTGATGAAGATCAAGAAAACAGCCTTGAGTAGAGATTGTGCCTCAACATCAATAAAACAAAAATCCTTACAAGTGGGTCAGTAAGCATCTTCATGATAAATGGTGAAACGATTGAGATTGTCCAAGATTTTGCTTTACTTGGTTCTACTGTCAGTGCCCATGGAAGCAGCAGTCAAGAAATCAAAAGATACTTTGCATTGGGAAAAGCTGTTGCAATAGAGTTCTTTAAAGTGCTGAAAAGTAAAGATGTCACATTGAAGACAAAGGTGCGCTTGACTCCCGCCATGTTATTTTAGTCTTATAATATGGTTGTGAAAGCTGGACAGCATATAAGGGAAAAAGGGGAATTGAAGCGTTGACTTATGGTTCTGGAGACAAATATTGAGAGTGGAGTGGATTTAGGTGCCATCGAGTCAGTATCTGACTCATAGCGACCCACATAGGGTTTTCAATGGCTGAGTGCTTCGGGATTGCCTTGGGAGTGGATTGCCAGGCCCTTCTCCCATTTTTGTGGTGCTGGGAATTGAACTCGGGGCCTCAGAGACTGCAGCGCAGTGCTCTACCCACTGAGCTAAATCCCAGCCCACAAATATTGATTATACTAAAAAGAATGAACAGATCTGTCCTAGAAAAAGTGCAATCAAAGTGCTTTTAGAAGCAAAGGTGGCTAGAATGCATCTGACATATTTTGGACATTTTGTCAGTAGGGACCATTCTATGGAGAAGGACATCAATTTTGGGACTGTGGCTGGTCAATGAAAAAAGGAAGACCCTCAACTAGATGGATTGACATAGTGTCTGCAATAATGGGCTTAATCATAAAAGAATTCATGTGCTTGTCACATTGTCACAGTGTTTCATTCTGTTCTACATAGGGTTACTATGAGTCAGACCCGACTCGATGGCATCTAATAACAACAAACCTACTTGTTTGTAATAAATGGATCTTCTTTTCTTTTCATTTTCACCCTTTTTCCTCTAAAAGATTCATTGTTATTTTTCAGTAACTCATACTTTTAGATGACTGATTTTAAAGTGTTGTAAATAATGTTATTAGTTATTAGGTACCATCGAGTCCTGTCCAACTCATAGCGACCCTTATAGGGTTTTCAATGGCTGATTGTTTTGGGATTGCCTTGGGAGTGGATTGCCAGGTCCTTTTCCCATTTTTGTGGTACTGGGAAGTGAACTTAGGACCTCAGAGACTGCAGTGCAGCACTCTGTAGACATTTATTATCTGATACTTATAATGTAGTAGTGAATTTAATTTTGCTATTGCTCCTATAAATTATAATTTCACAAAGTGAGATATTACACAAGTTTTCTCTATATACTTTAATGTCTTTTTGTAAGATTGCCTTAGAAGTTGTTTCCTAAAGTTTCATATTTCTTTAAGTAATTTGTATAAACAATTCAGTAATTCTTTACTGAAGTGTAAAAGTATCTCATAAAAATATCAAGACATAGTTCATATATGGGTGGTGGAGCTAGTCTGAGTTTGTTGTTGTTGTGTGCCGTCAAGTCAGTATCCAACTCATAGCCACCCTCATAGGGTTTTCAATGGCTGACTCTTTCAGGATTGCCTTGGGAGTGGATTGCCAGGTCCTTCTCCCATTTTTGCAGTGCTGGGAATTGAACCCGGGACCTCAGAGACTGCAGCGCAGTGCTCTACCAACTGAGCTAAATCCCATCCCAGTCTGAGTTTAGTTTATCTTTTTGACTCTTCTGAGTTTCTATATATTTTGTAATGGTAAGTTTTCATTAATATATTAAATAATTTACAATAATTAGTTTGATTGAATTTATTTAACTTAATGAAATATTTAATGAATTATACTTTTTTAAAGTTATTCACCTTCTTGAACTACAAGAAAAATCTTTAGTGATTTTATAAAACTATTATGTTCTTTTTTTATTTTGGAATTGAGGGTTGAACCCAAGGCCTCACACTTGCATGCTTTTGCAAGTGCTGTACCACTGAGCTGTGCCCCCAGTCCATTTAAAAAAATTTTTTTGAGAGCCACGCTCAATGGCGCATGCCTGTAATCCCAGTGGCTTGGGAGGTGGAGGCAGGAGGATCGCAAGTTTGAGACCAGAGGCAGTCTGCGTAACTTAGTGAGACCCTGTCTCAAAAAAGTAAAAAAAAAAAAAAAAAAAAAGGGCTGAGGGTGCAGCTCAGTGGTCCAGCATTTGCAGAGACCCTGTCTCAAAAAAAATTTTTTTTTTGGTGGTACTGGGGTTGAACCCAAGGCCTCACACTTGCATGCTTTTGCAAGTGCTGTACCACTGAGCTGTGCCCCCAGTCCATTTTTAAAAAATTTTTTGAGAGCCACGCTCAATGGTGCACGCCTGTAATCCCAGTGGCTTGGGAGGCGGAGGCAGGAGGATCGCAAGTTTGA
>VMDO01037889.1:0-13953 GCA_007922755.1 Pedetes capensis
GATTTCGGATCTTTTCAACTCACAGTGGGTTTATCAGGATGTAAACCCATTGTAAGTCAAGGAACATCTGTATATTGACCAAAAATTACTGTAGATGGAAATAATGTTATACTTTCATGACTCATTGCACACTGAGTGAGGATCTTTATTAACAGGGGGAATATTCTATTCTGTGTTACTCATTAGCACTACAATTCAACACTGTGGGCCAGACTCAATTACACTATAGATGCCCATATGACAATATGATTCAGAGAGTTTCTAGATAAATGCGCAGGAGTTGCAAGCATATGTATTTTTAAAAAGAGGGAGTAAGAATAAAACTGTGGCAGCATGGTAATGAAAAATGAAAAACAAAATATTTTATATATTGTCAGTCCCAGAGCAATAGATGTCTTTAAAAACAAAACAAAATGGAAAAAATGATCAATACATTGCTCTAGTCTGCTCTTCCTGAAGTCTTGCCTTTCCTTCCAAAAGAAAAAAAAAGTCCTAATTTGGCCTTCACCATCTAGTTTCTGAATGTCAAAAGGTCTAAAAAGCCTTAATGACCAAGAAGCTAATGAGTCTGGACACCCTTGTACAGCACTTTTCAGCTTGAAAGCACTTTGTGAACATTGGCTAATTAATCTTTACATCCCACTCAGAAAGGGAGCTAAACTGAAAATCATTAAACAGTCACTCTAGCCCTGGAAACTTATGAAAATATCATTAATAAGCATAAAATCTGAACACTGGGCCTTCCATCAATATACTAAAGAAAGATAGTATGTACCCAGCCTTTTCAAACTTGCAAACCACACAGAAAGGCTATTAAAGCCCCATGGTCTGGTCTGGTCCAATTACACATCATTAAAGAATGCTGGAGGTCTTCTCTGGGAATTCCCAGGAAGCGGGGAGAAGAGGAAGGTGGTTGGCCCCCCTCCTGGAGGGCAAAACAGCATGAGGAGAGCATCACTGGCAGCTAAATGGATGGGCAAGAGAAGCATTTCCCACCACCAGCCAACCCTTGGTGCACATGCTGAAAACAACACTCTTAAGAGCTCCTTCTACCCTCAGGCATGAACTGTGAGGCAAAGTTTCACTACTCCTGGGGATGTTCTAAGAGACTTGTGGTTCAAACACTAAATAAACTTGTCAAGTACCGCAATTTGGAAAATAACATTAAACTATGAAAGCAGTCAAGTTATTGTCATGTAATGAAATACTTCCAGAGCCTTTTTAGGAATAGAATATGTTTTTTAAAATATAGTAAAATTTGAGTGAGTTTTCTAAAGATTCCACAGAGGAAATCTCCGCTTCCACAGGTATAGTTTCATTCACTGACATTTTGCTTCTGTGCAAACTCGGAAATGACAGTAGCTGGGATTTTTATGTCAAAAATCAGAATCCTGAAAGAGTCTTGTTAGTTCACATCAAAATATAAACTCAGGGATGAAGGATGCCTTTTTCTATCAGTGATATGTCTTCCCAAAGAAAAAGGTCTCCAAAAGATCACCAGAAATGCAGACTTGGCTTTGAAAAATGTCATGGGTTAGATTATCCAAATATATACTTTTTGAATGTCCACTACAAGAACAGTGCTAAAGAATGAGATGGGGATGTCATTCACATAAGATAAAGAAAAACAAGTTAGCAAATAAAAGGAAAACTTTGATTTTAGGAGACAGAAGCAGGAACAAGACAACAGAGCAGAGATATAGCAAGGATTTAAAAAAAAAAAAAAACATATTTTTACCACTCAGGAGTAAGCATAATTAACTTTTTGGAGTATATCATTCAAGTTTTCTTCTCTCTCTTTTTCACACAAACCAAAACATGATAATCCTTACATAATATTTTATCTACCTTTTTTCAGTTTTAATAACCAGCCATTACTTATGATGACCAATTTCTATGGATGCAAAATATCTCATTGCATGGTCTAGGAAAAGAAAATTTATAGAGAAAGAAAGTAGATTAGTAGTTGTCTGCACTAGCAGTGGTAGCAGAATTAACTGTAAATGGGCATACGGGGTCTCTGGGGGGACATGTTTTAAAAGTGATTTATTGTGATGGTTGCACCAGTCATAAAATTACTAAAATCAATTGAATTGTTCACTTGAAATGAATTAATTTTATGATATGAAAATATACCTCAATAAAGCTGTTAAAATTACCATAAATATTCCACTTGCATGGATTCATATAGTTTACTTAATCACACACTCTTGGATGTTTAGGTTATTTCCAACTTTAGATTAACAATCCTGGGGCTAATATCTTTGCAATCAAATCTATGTGTATTCTATGATTATATTCTTAGAATAAAGCTCTATTATTTGGATTTATTTACTTTATTCAACATACATTTTATAGCACTTTTCTGTGTCAGGCTTTGCTAATATTAATTCACTGATTTATTTATACTTTTTAAATAACCCCTCACAACACAATTTTACTTATTGTTAAAAAAAGTATAGAAGTATGTAAAGTAACTACAATTCTCCCTTCATTTCCTTTCTCCCCCAAAATCTTATTTTATTAATTATTTTTTGTGTACAACTTAATGGGTCTCCTTATGATATTTCCATACATGCCTATCATTGTACATTGCCCCATGTTCACCTCTCCTATTGTCTTCTCATGATCCCCCTCCCGTCATGACCTCCCTCCTCAGCAATGGTCCCTTTTCTACTTGTATGTCGTGTGTGTGTGTGTGTGTGTGTGTGTGTATGTGTGTGTGTGTGTGTGTGTATCCACCCCAATTTTGCCTTAAAGGCAAAATATGTGCTATTTGCTTTCCTTCCTCCAATCACCCTTTTTCTTTCCCTCATCCCTTTCTCTTTAGTGCATTATCTTTCCCTGCATAGGCCCCTTCTACTTTCATGACCTATATATTTTAATGTTGAACATACATTGAAGTCTAACATCCACATATGAAAGAACGCATGTGATGTCTTTCTGGGTCTGCCTTGTTGTTGTTGGGTGCCACTGATTTGGGTCCAATGCATAGCAACCCTCTGTACAAAAGAACAAAACACTCCCTGATTCTGTGCCAGGCACATGATATTTTTTATGTCTAAGCCTACTTTTGCAGATACTGTGTCAATCCATCTAGTTGAGGGTCTTCCTTTTCTTTGTTGACCTGCCACTCTCCCAAAAATGATATCGTTCTCCAGAGACTGGACTTGCCTGACAGCATGTCCAAAATACATAAGACACAGTCCAGCTATCCTTGCTTCTAAGGAGCACTCTGGTTGCACTTCTTCTAGGACAGATCTGTTGGCTCTTTGGCAATCCATGGTATATTCAATATTCATCTCCAGCACCATAATTTAAAAAGCATCAATTCTTTTCCTGTCAGAAATGACAGTAGCTGGGATTTTTATGTGAAAAATCAGAATCATGAATGAATCTTGTTAGTTCACATCAAAATATATACTCTGGGATGAAGGATGCCTTTTTCTATCAGTGATATGTCTTCTCAAAGAAAAAGGTCTCCAAAAGATAGCCAGAAATGCAGACTTTGCTTTAAAAAATGTCTCCCTTATTCAATGTCCAGCTTTCAGAAACATATGATGTGACTGAAAATACCATGGCATGAGTCAAGTGCATCTTGGTCTTCAATGTGACATCTGTACTTTTCAAGGGTCTGCCTTATTTCACTTAAAATGATGATCTCTAGTACTACCCATATTCCAGCAAATGCAATAATTTTGTCCTTCTCTATAGCTTAATAATGGGAGAAGGGCCTGGCAATCCACTCCCAAGGCAATCCCGAAATAATCAGCCATTGAAAACCCTATGAGGGTCACGATGAGTTGGATACCGACTCGACGGCACCTAACAACAACAACAACAACATAGCTTAATAAAACTCCATGGTGTATATATACCACAATTTCCTTATCCATTCATCAGTTGATAGAAACCTAGGTTGATTCCATATCTTGGCTATTGTGAGTAGCACTGCTATAAACATGGATGAGTATGTACCTCTATGGTATGTTGACTTATATTCCTTTGAATATATACCCAGGAGTGGTATAACTGGGTCATACAGTAGTTCTATTTTTAGTCTTTTGAGGAACCTCCAGACTGATTTCCATAGTGGCTACACCAACCTGCATTCCCACCAGCAGTATAGTAGGGTTCCTTTCTCCCTATATCCTTATCAGCATTTCTTGTTATTTGTTTTGTTGATGCTAGCCATTCTGATTAGGGTAAGATGGTATCTCAATGTAGTTTTGATTTGCATTTCCCTGATGGTTAAGGGTGTAGAACATTTTGTCATATGATTTTTGGCCATTTGTATTTCTTCTTTTGATAACTCTCTATTCAGTTCACTTGCCCATTTTTTGATTGGATACTTTAGCTTTTTGGTGCTTAATTTTTTGATCTCTTTATTTTAGATATTTTTATTTTTAAATTATTTTATATTTTATTTTAAAAATTATTTTAGATTATTTATTTTAGATATATTTTAGATATTAATCCCTTGCCTGATGTATACCTGGCAAAGATTTTTTTCCCATTCTGTAGGCTGTCTCTTCACTCAGATAATTGTGTTCTTTGCTGTGCAAAGGATCTTACTTTCACGTAATCCTATTTGTCAATCTTTGTCATTGTTTCCTCTATAATTGGGGTCCTATTAAAAAAATCCTTACCTGTGCCTATTTCTTGAAGTGTTTCCCTATGTTTGCTTCTAGCAGTTTCAAAGTTTCAGACCTTACACTAAGATTTTTTATCCATTTTGAACTGATTTTTGTACCAGATATTAGAAAGGGATCTAGTTTCAGTCTTCTACATGAGGAAATGTAGCTCCATTTGTTGCTGTCTTCTCTCCAACTTATATTTTTGATACCTTTGTTGAATATCAGGTGGCTGTAGCTGCATAGGTTTATTTCTGGAACCTCTATTCTGTTCCATTGGTGTACATATCATTTTTGTGCCCGTAGTATGAAGTTTTTATTACTATGGCTCTGTAGTATAACTTGAAATCAGGTATTATGCTGCCCCCTGCTTTGTTCTTTCTGCCATCTGCATTGTTCTTTCCACTCAGGATCGCATTAGCAATTCAAAGTCTTTTGTGCCTCCATGTAAGTTTTAGGGTTGTTTTTTCTATTTATGTGAAGAATGTCATTGAAATTTTGATGGGTTTTGGATTAAATCTGTAGGCTGCTTTCAGTAATATAGCCATTTTCACAATATTAATTCTCCTATTCCATGAACATGAGAGGTCATTCCATTTTATGGTGTCTTCTTCAATTTCTTTCTTTAGTGTTTTAAAGTTTTCATAGTAGAGGTCTTTCACTTCCTTGGTTAGGTTTATTCCTAGATATTTTATTTGTTTTGAAGCTATTATGAATGGAATTGGTTTCCTCATTTCTTTCTCTGCCTGGTTTTTTGAGCTATATAAGACTGATTCTTTCCTAGTTCTCCTTTGTTCCTTTCTCATTTATTCTTTCCTTTACTCTTGTGGTGGAGATTTGTCTTTCTTCCTCCTGTGTGCATGGGATTCCATAAAGTACCTTCTGTGATATAGGTGTGATGGTCATGAATTGCTTTGGTGTGCACTTGTCTTGGAAAGTCCTTATTTCTCCATCAATTTTAAATGATGATTTTGCAAAATATAATAATCTTGATTGGCAGTTATTTACTTTCAGAGCTTGAAATATATCATTCCATGCTTTCCTAGATTTTAGGGCTTTTTCTGTGAGGTGTGATGTTATTCTGGTGGGTTTGCCTTTTTAAGTTGGTGCTTTCTCTTCCAGTTCTAGTATTGCTTCTTTGTTCTGTAGTCTTGGCATTTTAATTATAATATGTTATGGGGAGGTTCTTTTGTGGCAAAACCTATTTGGTGTTCTAAATCCCTCTTGTGGTTGGATGTCCATTTATTTCCTCAGATTTGGGGATTTTGCTGCTATAATTTCATTGAATAGGTTTTCTATACCTTTAGTTTTTGTTTTAGCTCCTTCTTCTACCTCCTGGATTCTTAAGTTTGGCCCCTTGATCATGTCCCAAGGTTCTTGGAAGTTGTGATTGTGTTCTTTGATTTTTTTCTTTGTTGACATATGAATGTGCTATTTTCCTTAACTTTGTCTGCCATCCTTTATATTCTTTCTTCTGCTTAATCTAGTCTACTGGTGATGCTTTCAACTATTTTTCATTTGGTTTGTTGGGTTCTTCACTTTCAACATTTATGTTTGTTTGTTTGTTTGTTTTTCAAAATCCCAATTTCCTTGCTGAATGTCTCATCCATTTTACTGGCTTTGCCTTCTACATTGATGACTTTCTGACCTAGGTCTGGTATTGATTTTGTTCCTTCATTCATTTGCTTGTGTCCTCTTGACATCATTAATCATTTTTACAAGCAGACTCTTTGACTGACACTTCAACTATTTCAGTACCCTTAAATTCAGTGGTTTAAAAATTATGGTATTTTAGAGGAGAGGCACTACCTTGCTTTTTCATGTTTCTCGTGTTTCTGATTTATGATTTGTGCATCTATAGGGATGTCTATCTCTCCCTGTTTCAGTTGAAAGTCTTCTTACTGAGTGTTTTTTTTTTGTTGAGATCTCAATTCCCAGTGCCACTTACAGAGGAGAAGACAAACCACTGAAACAAATACAATACTCAATAAAACCAGATACACTTAAAATCACTTAAAGTCAACTGCTGCACCACCAATTCCCATAGAACAGAGACTTGGAAGAATAATATAGAATAAGCTATCATGTTAAAAAGTATTTAGAGTGACAGTTACGTAGTATTTGCAGAAGGTTCCTTTCCTTCTGTCTGGCATCCCCTATAACATTGACCTCTTACAGAAATTTGCTGTCCAAATGCCAGAGTCAGGTTTTGTTTTTACTCCTGGTGGGTTTTTTTTTTTGCTTAGGGATCACAGAGCAATGTGGCCCTTAGCCATAGCCACAATGTTTTTCAGAGGGCACGCCACCTAGGAACTTTGGTTCTCTTTCAGTGACTCAGTGAACTTAACTCATATAAATGCTTGTCTAACTGAATAGACTCAAGAGAAGAAATTTGTACATGTTTCAAATGGTTTCAAGATAAATCAAATTCATTAGTAAAGCTACTTTTAATCTACCATCTTAAATCAGAACCTCCATTCATTTCTTGTTCAACCCACTCCCCTTCCAAGGAACAAGACTGCTAGCATTTACAGTGTGTTCTTAACTGTTTAGATGAATTGCATGCATACAATATCTAATTTTATGTTCATAAACATAAGTAGGATCACACTATGAATTATTTTGTACTTCTTTTTCACTTGAGACTGTATCTTGGAAAACTTTACATGTCAATTCAAAGAGATCTACTTCCTTCACCTAAATTTCTGCAGAATATCCTAGGGGGTGGATGTACCCATTAATAGATATTCACATTGTTTTTCCAATTTTTCTCTATTACAAATAATGCTGCTGTGGACTTTCTAACAAATATAGCTTCATACACCTGGATAATACTTCTGTTGGACAGATTCCTAGAAGTAAAATTTTAAGGATGAAGAAATATGTGTATTAAAAAGTCTTAAGAACTACTACCTACTACCAAAATCTTCATCCAAAAAGGCTGTACCAATTTATGTTCCCAGAGTATTTATTCATTTTCTCCTATGCATACAACATTGAGTATTATCATATTTAAAAATTTTGTCTACGTGACAGATGAAACAATACTCATTTTTGCCTTAACTTACATTCATTTAATTACTAGTGAGTTGGCACTTTTCATAATTTGTTGGCTATCTCTATTTTTAAGTATGGTCTCTTTGTGTCTTTTGCTTATTTTCTACTGACTATTCATCTATTGTTTATTCCTTAGCAAGCACTCCTTGTGTTCTAAGAATATTAACCATTTTCCATGTTCACAAATCACAAAATCTTACTTGATATTCACCAAGTGTCATTTGTTTGATACAGTCCTATAGAGCTACAAGCTACAATTTCTTTGCCCAAGATGAATAAGTATTATGGCTGGATAAAGTTGGCCTACTCCCTTTCGCATTGTGAAGAACTTTTACAATTATAAGTACCTATTTAACTCTGTCAAGGTTATTTTTATAAGCAGGTTGACCTACATATCTCATCCTGCCCATTTGTTCCATCTATCTTTATAGCACACAGCTCCTGCAAGAAGTCGGTTTGAGCTACAATTTTATCCAGGTATTCTTGAGGTTTAGCTGTTAAGACCATTATTATTCCCCACTTACCAAGCACAGGTATAAATTCAAGAAGCTGCACTGCCTAGTAACAGGGTATCAATACCCTGAGGCTAGAAAAAATCCTATTATATTACAATCAGTGTATGAACGGGGAAAAAAATCTTCTTAGACTATTTTCTGATGAGAAATAGCTATGTTTTTCTTTAAATTCAAGATATATCCACATATTTCCTCCTATTAGTAGCAAGACACTTCCTTTCACCATTGCATTCATTGAGTTCCTTTCTTTTTATGATTCCTGGGTCTTAAAGTACTGGACAGTTCATATAAATGGAATCATAAAGAGACCACTTGTGACTACTCCCTTCATTTAACATACTGTTTTTAAGGTTCACTCAAGTTGTAGTATGTATATCATTGCTTTTTAGAAAAAAATCTAATTAGCAGACTTTTTTGGAGTACTTTCAAGTTTAGCAAGAAAACTTAGTGCTAACATAACAGAGAGTTCCCATAGACCACACATTCCCCTGTCTAACAGAGTTTCTCCTATTATTAACTTCCCTTAATATGGTACATTTATTATAATTGGTAAGTCAATATTAATACATTATTATTAACTGAAGTCCATAATCCACATTATCTTTCACTCTTTGTGTTTCCTCTTTTATGGGTTTGACAAATGTGCATATCTACCATTATAATATACAGAATAGTTTATGGCCCTAAAAATACCCTGTGGTTTATCTATTTAATAATACTTCCTCCTCAAATCCTTGTCAGTCTTTGCTTTTGTTACTGACTCAATAATTTTGCCTTTTCCAAAATGTCACATATACTTGGACTCATGTAGTGACTTTTCAGATTGGTTTCTTTCACTTAGCAATATCCACTAAGGACACTCTATGTCTTTTCATGGGTTGAGGGTTAGCTCAGTTGGTAAAGTATTTGCTCTGAGGCCCTGGATTTGACCCCAGCACTGCAAAAATGGGAGATGCACCTGGAAGCCCACTCCCAAAACAATCCTGAAATAATCAGCCATTGAAAACCCTATGAATAGCAGAGAAGCACTGACATCATGCCAGGCATGGCACAGTGTCGGGGAATGTTTCATTCTGTTGTATGTAGGGTCACTATGAGTTGAACCCAACTTGACAACACCTAACAACAACAACAATAACAACAATGTCTTCTCACGGATGACAGTTCATTTCTTTTTATCACTTATTGTATTCCATTCCATTATCGGAATGGACCAAAGTTTTATCCACTCATCTATTAAAAGACATCTTGATTGTTTCCAAATTTTGATAATTATGAATAAAGCTTTCATGAACATTCATGTACCAGCTTTTCTATAAATACAAGTTTTTTATTTATTTGGGTAAATGCCCAGGAATGTGATTGCTGGGTTGCATTGTAAGTGTATGTTTAGTTTT
This sequence comes from Pedetes capensis, assembly GCA_007922755.1. NCBI lineage: Eukaryota > Metazoa > Chordata > Mammalia > Rodentia > Pedetidae > Pedetes > Pedetes capensis. The sequence continues at coordinate 9,604 of VMDO01037889.1, forward strand.
CCAAGAGACTGCCTAACTGTGCTCCAAAGTGGTTGTACCATTTTTCATCCCTATCAGTACTGAATGAAAATTTCTGCAACTTCACACCCATACTGGCATTTGGTAGTATCAGTCATTTGGATGTTAACCTTGTTAAGAAATATGTTGCTTTAGTTTGTAATTTGATAATGGCATATGATGCTGAGTATCTTTTCATATGGTTATTTGTCATCTGTGTTAATCTTCTTTGTCACAATCCTTTATTCACTTTTAAGTTGAGTGGTTTGTTTGCCTATTGTTGAGTTTTAAGGGTTCTTTATATATTCCGGATACCAAGCCCTTACCAGGTATGTGTTTTGCAAAGCTCTTTCTCCTAGTCTATGTATTCTCCATTCATTACATGTAACTATTTAATAAGGATTAACTAGATTTTTAAATTTATTTTGATCTGATTCCATAGAGTAAGATTCATTTTAAAAATCTTAATTTATTTCCTCATTTACCTTCAAACTTATTTCAATATTAGACCATGCAGGACAAAATCTTTTTGTCCTGGTCCAAGGGAAAATGAATATTTTAGCTGTGGAGATAAGCTCTACACTTAGGTTTTAAATTCTTGTCCTTTCTCAGAGACATTGGGGCCCTTCCACTTTACAATCATTGTTTCTGTCTCCTATGTTTGGATCCTTTCCTCTTCCTTCAAAGGGGAATATGTTTTCCTTCATTTGAATTTCTGTTTCCATCTTACCTGTACCATCTATATCTGCACAGCTGCATGTGAGATACCCAGGCTAACCAAACACCATACCTTCTCTAAAGTTTGACCTCAGGGTCACTTTGATTCTTAGAAAAAACCACAGAGCTACATTTCAAGAGATACAGGCATAGATCAAAGGGCTACAGATGCAGGCAGTAATCACTGAGAACTCCCAGACCCCCTGAAGAGACAGATAACATGCCTGAGTCAACCTTCAACCTCCAGCACATCTTAGATCAAAGGACTGACTGACCACCTGCACCACCTTACCCCTTACCCCTTACCCCTACCTGTAACCCTCAATAAAAGCCCTTAGCCAACAGTGAGTCAGAGTTTGACACTAAACCACTGTGTCAGTGAAGTGTGGCACCCTCAAGCTCGAGCTTTAATAAAGGCTCTTTGTTCTTGCATGCGACTTTGGACTCCCTGGTGATCTTTGGGGTACTTGAACTCTGGGCATAACACATGTCCTTACTCCTCATTATTTGGCCTACAATCTGCAGTCTACAGAAATGGCCAGCTTATAGTGTATCTATGAACTCTCTATCACCAGATCACAGAATACATCAACCATCCTAAGTCATTATTCTCTCTGTTGCCTTTCACATTTTAACATCAGCTAGAGAGATATTAAACTTTGGCTGCTATGTATTGCACCCTCCTGTATCTCTTTCTGCATATCTGACAGCCCCACTCAAGTTACATTCCCATGTTAAGTCTTTGGCCTTCTGACCTTCTCTTTCTATAGCTTCCTCTAAGGATCTATTTACTTTCCTAATGTAAGAATATAAAAAGTAAAGTGGGTAGCTACGCAAGGATTAACTTTTGAGTATCAGCTAGAAAAGACAACAAACTTGGTACTGTCAGATATTTAAGGCAGCCAAAAAACAAAAGTTCTTCCTGTGCTGACTTCCTTCTGCCTTACTTCAACATTAGTCCATTGCTAATTCCCTCTGCCTCTGACTTCACTCTGCTATGTCGCTAAACCCTGTCCCTCTCCATCACTTCTGTTTCCTTCCAGATCCAAGTTTTAGTATCTAATCTTGTCAGGATGACTTGAGCTCTGAAAACATTTGTTTCCTTTACCTTATAGACTAGTTTTAGCATTCCTGGTTCTAGATTGAAGTGAATTCTGAATTCACCCATACTAAGTAAACAGGTGCTAAAGTCCCTTCCTTCTATCTATGTCTCAATAGTCACCTCTAGGATGAGGCTCCAAGTTGGCTCTCTGGAACAGATCTTTTCTCTGCGCACTTTACATTGCCAACTGACTACAGGACATTTCAACTTGAAGGTCCTTAAGCCACTTCAAAATCAGTATTCCAAAACTGAGTTCATCATTTAAATCCCTTTGTCCTCCCAAAGAAAAATGAAGCTCCTCCAAAATGGCCTTATATGTGCCAAATGAACCATTCATTTCAAATCACCCAGTTTCAAACCCTGGAGCTATTTCTGATTGTTCTTTACAGCTTGGCATCAACAAGTCATAGCAATTGAGCAACTTCTGAACCTTCTAACCCTATCTTCCTCTGGACTAGCCTTGCCAATTCTCACTGTCTCTGGTAATAATCCCCAGATCCCTCACCATTACTGTAACCCACTAACCTTTGTGTCCCATCCAGGAAAGCCATACATTTAAACACTGTCTGTCCATTCCTATGGGCCCTGATATCATTTTTTAAATATATGAAATAATATAAACATCTTACCTACACTAAAAAACTATCTTAAACTACTTTTGTGTGAGCATATTTATACTACCTACATTATTTTTAAAAATCTCATTAAGAACACATCAGCAAATATCTCCAATATTTAATACTATGGCTTAGTATTTTATAGATATTGGTAGAAGCTATATTACAATCTTGGGAAAAATAATGAAGAACTATATAATTGCTATTCAGAAAAACAAGATTTGGAGGGGATTCTTATATATCTTTTTTTTATTATCCAAAAATAATTCATCATCAAAATGTAACATCAATGACATCAATAATAAACTATACCATTTTTTAATTTGTAGCAATATTCTCCAGGGGCATTTAAAACAGAGAAAGCTATGAAAAATATATTTAGATCATTAATATTTAATTAATATACTAGCACCCTAAAATGAATATTACAAATGCAAAAGCCTTAATCAATTTCACAAGTTGTGTCTATACCACTAAAACACAAAAGCTCTACCTAGCAAATTCAAATGTTCATAACGGATCACCTTAAAGACAAAGAGAGCTTTAAAGCTTGGCCTAACACAAATAGAACTTTGTGCAAGGACTTTGTGCATTTATTACCGGAATAGAGTATCAATACAAAGAGGCAAGGGAGAAACCTTCCATGTGATGTATCAGTAATTCAGCAAGATTTCTTATTCTGTAGCTTAGAACAGTCTAGCTTGCAAACTAGGAAGCTATCTTCAAAGCCAAAATGCGTTATTGCCCTCACCCACGCTTTACTTTTCACCTATAGTCCACAACAGTTTCATTCATTCCTTTAGGAGCTATATCTTTTCATGGTTCAAATATTTTTTCCCTTTATTGGTAAATGTTGGGAGTACAGAGTAATATAGCACTTGCTTTTTCCATTATGCAACTGTTACACCACTTTTGGTTACATTTTCATCAACTTGCAAAGTTTATGGAACTTTTTTACTAATATGTAGTAAAACTCACATGCATATTTGGATTAAGTTCCCCTATTTTTCCCATGTACTCATAAAGTTGCAGCATTTACATTGGGATTTATCCTCTCCCTCTTTATCCTTTTACATTGTTTCTCCTCCCCTTCCCATCTTCCACAACCTTCCCTTCCCTTTGCTAGTCTCCTCCCTCCTTCTTTCTACTCTATATTTTCCCTTCTTCACTAAGTCTAATTGTGCAATTTTACACATCTACTTATGTATAGCTTTTTCTTCTTTAAAGTAAGATTCATCTCTCACATATGAGAACATAAGGCATTTCTTTTTAAGCTTGTATTCGTTCATTTCAGATGTTATTTATTTTAAAGGTTAAATTACACACAGAGTAAGCAAAAAGAACAAAAATATAACTCTGAAGGAAGCAGAAAGAAGGAATTAATTAAAAACAAAAGCAGAAAATAATAATTGAGAAAACAACCAGTAAAATTGATAAATAAATCCAAAAATGTTTCTTTTTTGAGAAACACAGTAAGAAAATAATTCATTACCTAGTTTAATCAGAGGGGAAAATTCAATCCTAAAACACAAGTAATAAAAAATAATTACAGCTATAGAAAAATAAAAGAATTATAATAGGCTTCTTTGTCCAACCTTAAGCTTGCATATTTGAAAATCTGATATAAACTTGTGAATTTTAACAAAATTAAATCAAGAAGAATGAGAAAATCTGAATAAAATAATAATTGTAAAAATAACAGAAAGAATTACTAAAAAATGATTTTTAGAAAAAGTGCCAGGACCAGATGGTTTCATTGGCAAATATTTTTAGACATTCAAGAACAAGGTAATTCTTATGCTATTCAAACTATTCTAGAATTCAGAAAGGTGAAACCCTCAAATATTGTTTGTAGACATCATAATGCTGATATCACATCATGATGAAAATAGCACAAAAATTAAACCTAGAAAATGC
>VMDO01037890.1:0-13953 GCA_007922755.1 Pedetes capensis
ATCTATATACCTAGGTAATAGAATACCTGCCTGCTTACCTGGTGGTGCAGCATGAGAATTATAGTCAACTAGAGCTGGAAGGCAAGTTAAACATTATACAATTCAACCTCTTCCTTTTGAACATGATGAAACTGAGATATATAGAGAGATCAAGATTAGCCTTGCAATACTGAGTCTACAACTCAAGTCTCCTGAAATAATCTCCCAGAAATTATAACCAAAATAGAAATTGAAAGTTGGAGTGAGAAAGAACAAAATTGGAAAAACAGGCCAGGAATTTCAATACCTGAATAACAGTAGTTATAGAAAAACAGCAGAGAGAAAATGGAGGCAAGGAAATCATCAATGAAGTAATTCAATGAAATTGAACAGAACTGACAGAAATAAGTCTCTACTTGGAAGGGCCCACCAAGTACTCAGAACAATAGGTAAAATATACCTTGGTATGGATTCCAGAAAGAGGAAAAAAGAACAGATGACATTGAAGAATCATGAGTCAACATAGCTTCAGGTGTTTCATTAGCAACACTAAAATCTAGAAGGAAATAAATTAATATTTTCAAAATACTCAAGGAAAAAGATTTCCAATATACAATCCCATTCCTAGCCAAACTATCAGTCAAATGTGAAGTTAGCCTTGCCCCAGGTAGGCCAGAATCCAGGGAACAATGGATCCCCTCAAAAGGGCCCTACATCTCCAGTGAGTCACCAGTCCTTCTGATCAGAGAGGCTGTGGAGGCCCCAGAGGTTGGCTCTGATCAGTGCACACACTGCATAGAGGAGAATTACTAGAGAGGGCAAGGCCCCCTCAATGCTTCCAAGGGAAGCCACATGGTCAGCAAGACTCTAACTCATCCTAGCAGATGGCACAACTAGTAGAAGATAGACTGAGGGAGGCCAACAGCCTCCTTAGTAATTAATAATACAAAACAGGAGTTGAACTCAGATCCAAAATAAGCTCTAAAATCTATGCCAATTATTTAAAAAATCTACTTAAGAGGACAGGGCTGGGATTTAGCTCAGTTGGTAGAGCGCTGCTCTGCAGTCTCTGAGGCCCCGAGTTTGATTCCCAGCACTGCAAAAGTGGGAGAAGGACTTGGCAATCCACTCCCAAGGCAACCCTGAAATAGTCAGCCATTGAAAACCTATGAGCCTATGAGGATCGTTATGAGTGGTACACGACTTAACAGCACCTAACAACAACAACTTAAGAGGACATTGGTAAAGCAAATATTCAAAAGGATAACAAACTCCAATAATCTCTAGCCACACTTGTAGCATCTTAAAGGTTCAGTCCTACTAGCTTTTATCTTTCAGCCCATTTAAAAGGTATCTTACAAAGTCTTACTAAGTACCCTGTCAGCTTTCAAACTCCAGGGAAATGTGTATAATAACCCAGAACGTAAAATCAAGCCATCACCCTGACCCAATCCAATACAAATGAGGGGGACATTCTTGGGAAAAGATTGGCAATTGGATTTCACTCAAATGGCTCCCTATCAAGAATATAAATATCATCTAGTGTGTGTTGATACTTTTTCAGGGTGGATGGAGGCTTATCTCATCTGCATTGAAAAGACACAGGGAGTTGTCAAGGCCCTACTAAAAGACATTATTCCTTGCTTTGGGCTCCCAAAATCTCTCCAAAGTGACAATGGGGCCTCCTTTACCTCTAAAATAACCCAAGAGGTTTCACAGGCATAACATTAGGCATAACCTATTGTCTCCATTCCCCCTGGCACCCTCAATCATCAGGAAAAGTTGAAAGAACAAATTCACATATTAAGACTACCTAAGCCAAACTATGTCAAGAGACTTCAGAGACATGGTTATGATTACTCCCAATAGGCTTATTAAGGATCAGAATAACCCCAAAAGTCTCTTTAACTTATGACCCAGTAATTGATCAAAAGACTCAAGAAATGATAAAGTATATAATCAAATTAGAACAGGTACAAAAAGCCTCACTAGAATATGGTAATAAAGTTCTCCCAATTTATAATAACAAGGCTTGTGAGGCAAACATTCAGCCAGGAGACAACGTATTGCTAAAGACCTGGAAGAAGAAATCTCCATCAGATCAGCTTCTTCCCAGGTGGAAGGGACCCTACCAAGTCCTCTTAAACACACCCACTGCAGTAAAACTGCATGGGTAGTCCTCATGGATCCATTTATCCAGAATAAAACTGTCTCTTTTCAGTCTCCACAGCCTCAAGAACACTCTAAAGACAAAGTTGCTTACATCTATGACCTCAGAAGACCGAAAGCTTCTCTTCAGTCAAGGAAAAACCATAGCTTGTCTTCTTCCTAACAAATCCTGATCCTCCAACCTTCAAGCTCAAACCTTTTCATGTTCCCCGTAAGGTCAGGCAGGTTGAGACTTTTGATCCCTGGATAGCTAGAGTCTACACCCCTACACAGAGTTGAAGAAACTTCAGAAGCCAGACCTTCAGCCTTCATCAACTCTTAAGATTAAGGGATCAAAGTCTCAGAGGGGGGAAATGAGACAGAATAGAAAGATAGGGAAGTTTGGGGAACATGGAAAGGGAAAGAGTTCACCCCAAGATCTGGTTCAAATCTCACCAGCTGAGAGTTGAGAACTCGGACATAGCTACCAAGAAAACAGCTGTAAGGGCTGTCTGCATGTTGTTGTTATTGTTGTTGTTGTTAGGCGCCATCGAGTCGGTATCGGACTCATAGTGACCCTCATAAGGTTTTCAATGGCTGTTTCGAGATTGCTTTGGGAGTGGATTGCCAGGTCCTTCTCCCATTTTTGCAGTGCTGGGAATTAAACTCAGGACCTCAGAGACTACAGCACAGTGCTCTACCAACTGACCTAAATCCCAGCCCAACCAGCTGCCTGCATAGAGACATTATTTTTGAGAGACAGTTTAAATAATGAAAATGTTAAAATAGCAATAAGCCATGGTTGAAGTCAAAAATATATGTAACCTTTAAGCTTTGCCTTCCCTTCTGTAATTCTATGCTTCTTTGAGACATGCTTGAGCAACTCCCTCCTGGTTCTTTTCTTAAACCAATACAATGTGTAATTTCATTTTACTAAAGGGAAGTTCCTTCAACAGAAAAATCTAAACAATGGAACTTCTTTTGATCTTATTGGCACATGCCCAGTCTATGACCATTCTTTTTAGGCTCATGTCACACTAGGCTCCCACAGGTAGGCGCCCAGGACTGACATCACATGAGGTGTGCCATAGGTTAAATAAAACTGGAGGGAACATGTGCACAGTCCTCTTTTTGGCTTCCAGCACTTCACTCCCTTAGTAAGTTCTCATCTGGGTCTTGAATGCTTATCAGCCTCTCTCGATCTCTGTCTCTGCCTCTCTCTCTCTTGCCCACATGCATTCTAAAGCATGAAATTAATAAACTCTACAACTTCACTCACTCTCTCTGGCTTGTCCAGAAATTCTTTTCTGCAATGAAGTCAAGGGCCCAACTTAACCTGAGTGGAGGGCGCAACTAGGGGAACTCCTCTGGCTAGATGGCCATACTAAGCTATACGTCTTTGCTATGATGTCAGTGATACTTGGGCTGAAGGGACATCCAGTGCTTGCTCTCCAGCTGTATCAGACAGGTTAGCCTTATCTAGTTCAGGTATAAGTTACTCAGTAATGAGCATCCAGGGTCTCCAAAAGGGAACTCAAAGATAAGTTGAGTATCCCAGGTTTTGTCTTTTCCTTCCTTCCTCCCTCCATTCCTTCCTCTCTCTCTCTTTCTCTTTCTCTTTCTTTCTTTCTTTTTCCTTTTCTTTCTTTCTTTCCTCTTCTTTTTTTTTCTTAGATTAAGCAAGCAAACAAAGGGAATATGATTTAGACTCAGTGAAAATTATAAAGTGGAAAATTTGGCCAAAAAAATGTGAAGTAAGCATAAGAACACAGGGCTGGCGTAGAGCATAGGCTTAGCATGTGCAAGGCACTGTGCTCAATCTCCCACGAAGAGAAAGGAGGAGGAGGAGGAAAAGGAGGAGGAAGAAGAAGCGACAAAAGGGGGGAAGCTATACAGAAAAGCAAAGTCATAATAGGAATTATCTCTAAGGATGAGGAGGGAGATACTATCAGTACAGGAGGAACAAGGAAGAGACATTCTAAATTGTGGTAAAGATGTATCCTTATAACTTGGGTAATGAGTATGTGTCTCTTCATTTAATTCATTAGTAAAGAATAAACAAACACCAAGTGGGTACATTCAAATATGATTATCATTGGATGGTTTGCATGGTACTGGGGTTAATGGGCCTTGACTAAGAATGTCACATAAATCAAGTAAATATATATCAGTTTTTAAAAATATAATTGAAGTATATGAAGAAAGTATCCTAAGTGTTAGGAGAAGATATGAACAATTAATTGAAGTTTCATCACCATAGGAACATAAAATATGTCAAACAGATGAAGAATTTAAGTAAACTTTACATAGAAAGGGAACCATGAAAGGTGAATAGATATTTGAAAAGAATAACCACCCTCACTAGTCATCAGGGAAATACTAATTGAAATGACAATGATATGGCTTTATACCTGTCATTGGTTTGATAATATTTGGCTAGCATACAGGGTAATGTTTGGGCTAGGACACAGAAAAGTAAGGATTCTCATATGCTGGAAGTAGAATGCAAGTTGGAACAATTTAGCAATATCTAAAAAGTTGATGATATGCATATCCTTTAACCTAAACATTCTTTTTGGACTATATCTCACACATTTGTACAAAGAGACATACAAGAACATTTATGTCAGAACCCATTTTTAATATGAAAAAAATTGGAGCAACATAAATGTCTGTGAATGAAACAATGTATAATTAGTACTAAGTACATTCACAACATAGAGTATTATATATCAGTAGTGTGAGTGATGGGCTGAGATTTAGCTCAGTTGGTAGAGCGCCACTCTACAGTCTCTAAGGTCCCGAGTTCAATTCCCAGCACTGCAAAAAATGGGACAAGGACGTGGCAACCCACTCCCAAGGCAATCCCGAAACAATCTGCCACTGAAAACCCTATGAGGGTTGCTATGAGTCAGACACGACTCGACGGCACCTAACAACAACAACGTGAGTGAAGTTGGGTCCGTCCATGTGTGTCACCTGGATAAATTTTAAAAACAATATAGACTGGAGATGAAAAAGCCATTTGCAGAAGGATAGATATATAAATCAGCAATAAACACTGTGGAATTATCTGGATATTTTTAAAGACAGGTGATTTTGGATGTTTACATCACATATTTCCCAATCGCGAAACTTTAAATCCGTAATTTTTTGTTGTCGTTGTTTCTCAATCTGCTCTTGGGCTTCCTCTCTTTGGCAGTTCCAACATTTAGTGCTTACATTTTCTAATACCATTCTCAGACCTCACAAAGGGCACCTGCCTTGAGCTCAGGTTTTACAGAACCCCGATACCACAAGGATACACACATAAAAATGTATGAAAGAACACATGAGCCCCTCTGACACTCTTGATCTGCTGCTCAGCATTAGCACAGTACAACCCAGTATGCTAAGCAGCCACTTTTAGGATGTAGGCTATTTTTGCCTCGAGAATGCTTCTCCATCTCTTATCCTCCAAGTCTTCAAAACTAAAGGCAATCACATCTTATCTCAGTGCTTTGAAGGTTTGTAGTTTATGCCATTGACAACAATGGAAATGACCACTTTGAGTTCTGAGAGAATTTGAATGGCAGAAGCACTAAAGTAAGAAAGAAGACTCACTTCTCAAACCTTTCTCAGATATCTAGAACACAAGAAAAATTTGCATTTTAAAATATCTCCCAGTAATGCCAAGAGTACATTTTCTTGCTTTTCTCTGTATTCTCATTCTAATTTGGAAATAATTACAAATTAGCATCATATTTTCAATGTGGCACTTGAAGGATATTTTGCAATATTAAACCATTCATACTATTCTCAAGTTTGATTATATATTGATCTATACATTCTTTACATTGAAACTAAATGGACATTGAATGCTAGATTACTTTTAAATCTCATAAAAATATTCCATAAGATGTGATTGTTGTTGTTGTTGTTGTTGTTAGGTACCATTGAGTCAGGTCCAACTCATAATGACCCTCTATACAACAGAATGAAACACTCCATGACACTGTGCCATGCCTTTGACTATGTAAGTGCTTCTCTGCTACTCACAGGATTTTCAATGGCTGATTGTTTCTAGATTGTTCTGGGAGTGGGCTGTCAGTTCTTTCCTTCATTTTTGCAATGCAAGGGATCGAACCCAGGGCCTCAAAGTGTGTAGAACAAGCGCTCTAGCAACTGAGCTAAACTTCAGCCCAAGAGGTGATTATGCATATTCAATTTGGGGATTTAAATTTTTGACTAAAATGTATTTATTAATGTATTTATTAATTACAATTCTATTTGGCTTTGGGGGGGCAGTGCTAGAGACTGAACATGCTAGGGCAAGTGCTCTACTACTGAGGTACATCCTCAGCCCAATACCTATATTTGGCTTTTAATTTTGACAGATAATTTTGGCTGAGATTATTAGTGTAAATAGTATAATTTTCACAAATTATGTGAAAATACTGACTATAATAATGTAACTAAGCATTTTGCTGAAATGAAGGCAAGAAAAAATTTCATGAAATAAACATTCAACAATTAATAAATTACATTTCTATTTTTTAACTCACCTAAAAATCACTAGTCCATCAACAGAAAGAGACAGGCAAAATAATGATTAATTTTAGTAGCTCAGCTTTTAAACATACAAACTTTGAAAATTTGTTGTTATGAAGCTGTATTTGCCAAGGTAAGAGGATAGTGTGTATGTGTGTTAATGTATTTTAGGTTTTACTAGTTTGTTATCTTGATGAACAGCTTATAACTATTCAGTTATATGGTACATGCTAGCCTTGCTCTGGGTGCCACAAATACTAGGAACAGACATTCTGATCCCTCCCTTTTCCTCGGGATTTCCTCCTGAGTCTCCTTTCCTTCTTTCTGAAATTCTTATTGCTTCTACAATGTCAAGCAATTTATGTGTGCCTGAGTTTCCACCCTTAAATTTGCATATCCATCACAATATGAAACAAAGGAAAACAAAGGTTTTGTTGACTCCTCCCAGTCAACATAACCAATTCTTAGAATGAACTAGCATGATTGTTATTTGTTTGTTTCTTCTACCTGAGAAAAATTAGTAGTAGGCAATGATCCTGTTTAGAGGGTTTACTAAACAATTCTATAACATGTTCCTCTATTCCTTCTTGCTCATTCCCTGTATTTTTGCTATGAGAATTAAACACATTCCCTAACACATTCCACAGCATCTTTTTGTGGCTGAGTTTGAGACTCCAGACAGTGTTATTTGCATTGGAAAAATGTCCACATTATTCATCAGGAAATTTTTAATGTTAGGACTCTCTAAATTTGGTTATTAGATTATCAGTGGAAAAGAGATTTTTGAACAGTGATGCCTCATTTTCATAGAGCATGTAGATGAAATGTTAAAGCTTTACAGTTTGAGTTGCAGGTGTTGTTGCCATTAATAAAAGGGAAGAAGCACAGAAAGGATTTTTTTTATTGATGCGTTAATTTCTTTTACCCAAAGAGATCCAGATTCCTAATCCCAATGCTATCCTGAGGAAGCCTTTGAAGTATGTGTTTACTTCATTTCTATGTTTCAGGATTCTCTGGTTTTAAGAGAAATGGCTGCTCTAAATTTTCTCTAAAGAACTGATTCAACCTTTCAACCACCAAACACCACTTATTTATTACTTCTTTCCCCCATGGATGTCATGTTTTTGATACAGTGTCTAGAAAATAAACTGCATTTATTAAGTCATAATTTGCTTTTTTGTTTTTGGGTAATCCCAAACATCTATAACTACTGAACACAGCTTCTGAACAGCATTAAGTCACAAGCGATCCTATCCTGAAATGAAGTGATTACAATGGAAGCAAGATAAGGCATCTTTTTAATTGTTCTGGACATCTTTTTTGAAATTAAGATGTTACATGAGATAAACCTTTTAAAAATATTAAAAATTCCTGGCAGAAACAACTGGTTTTTACTGATTACTTCTCTTACTCCTTAAAAGATTCTTTAGTTGTTGACATAAAAAGTGCTGACCTGAGGCTAGACTTCTGGTTAAAGCCAAATGAGGACATGGGCAAATCCTCTTCCCCAAATAATGTCAATGGAACTACGTGAAATCAATAATACGATCTTGAAATTGGAAACTGACCACCTCTGGAAAATAACCTAGGGTATAAAATAATCTGAGGGCCGTTAATGCTTTAAAAACTGTTGTACTGCAGGTAAGAACCATGGCAGTGTGCAATGCTCCTGACTATGTGTTATGGTTTAGATACAAAATATCCTTCAACCCCAAAACTAGTATAAAAAGGAATTAATTAAGATCAAGGCAGAAATCAGTAAAATAGAAACTAGAAAAAAATATAAAGAATCACTGAAACAAAGAGCTGGTTTTGAGAGAGAGAGAGAGAGAGAGAGAGAGAGAGAGAGAGAGAGGGAGAGGGAGGGAAGAAGGGAGAGAGAGAGAGTCCAAATAAAATTACAGATGAAAAAAGTTTCATACATCAGATACTAATGAAATACAGAGGATTATCAGAGATTACTTTGAGAACTTGTACTTCCCCAAAAATGAAAACACAGAAGAAATGGATAACCTTAACACTTATGACCCACCAGAATTAAATCCAGAAGATATAAATAAATTAAATAGACCTATAGCAAGCAATGAATCTGAAGCAATAATAAATAAAAAACCTTCCAACAAAGAAAAACTCAAGTCTAATGAGTTTGCAATTGAATACAATCAAACCTTTAAGGAAGAATTAATACCTACTGTCATCAAACTATTTCATAAAATAGAAATGGAAGGTATATTGCCAAAATCTTTCTACAAAGAAAGTGTCACCCTCATACCAAAATCAGACAAGGGCACTACAAAAAAGAAAACTATACACTAATTTCCCTGATGAACATTAATGCAAAAATCCTTAATAAAATTCTTACAACCCAAATAAAGGAATACATATAAAAGATCATACACCACAACCAGGTGGGCTTTATTACACAGATGCAAAGAAGTTTCAACATATGCAAATCAATAAATTTAATAAAGTCATCAATAGACTCAAGGACAAAAATCATATGATCATCTCAATAGATGCAGAAAATGCTTTTGACAAAGTTCAACATCCCTGTGTGATAAACATCCTGAAGAAACTGGTTCTAGAAGGAACATACCTCAACATCGTAAAAGCCATATATGACAAACCTATAGTCAACATTATACTAAATGGGGAAAAATTGAAAGCATTCTAAGATCAGGAACAAAACAGGAAGGTCCACTGTTTCCTCTCTTATTCAATATAGTGATTGAAGTCCTAGCCAGAGCAACCAGGCAAGAGACAGGGGGAAAAAAAGGGGGGGGGATACAAATAGGGAATGAAGACCTCAAATTATCCCGATTTGCAAATGATATGATCCTATACTTAAATGATCCTACAGTCTCCACTAGAAAACTCTTATTGCTAATCAGCTCCTCCAGCAAAGTTGTTGTTATTAGGTGCCCTCAAGTTGGGTCCAACTTATATCAACCCTCATAGAGTTTTCAATGGCTGATTGTTTCAGGATTGCCTTGGGAGTGGATTGCCATGTCCTTCTCCCATTTTTTCAGTGCTGGGGTTTGAACCTGTGTCCTCAGAGAGTGTGGAGCAGCACTCTACTAACTGAGCTAAACCCAAGCCCTTTAGCAAAGTAGCAGGATACTATTTAAACACTCAAAGATCAGTAACATTTCTGTATACAAACAGGAAGAAAAGGAAATCAAAATGACAATCCCATATACAATAGCCACTAAAAATTAAATATTTAGTAATTAATCTAACCATCCTCAGCGGTACTACTCAAGTGTCATATCCCTTCTGATCCCAGAAGCTAAGGAATATCAGGTCTATTAACCCTTGCATAGGGGACCAGCTGGGAATTCTTGGTGCTGCAGGCTGGGGAGAAAGACCCTGTAGCCCACTCCAAAAACTATCAACTATAGAAAACCCTATGAATATCAGAGAAGCACTGATGATACACAGTGCCGGGCATGGCACAGTGTCAGGTAGGGTTTCATTCTGTTGTAAGGTCACTATGGGTGGGACCTGACTCAACAGCACCTAAGAACAACAACAACAATCTAACTAAAGATACTAAAGATTTCTACAATGCAAACTTCAAAATACTAAAGAAAGAAATTGAAAAAGACATTATAAGATGGAGACACCTCATGGATCAGAAGAACTAATATTGTGAAAATGGCCATACTACCAAAAGTAATCTACAAGTTTAATGCACTCTCCATCAAAATCCCAATGATATTCTTCACAGAAATAGTAAAAACCATCCTGGAGTTGGGCACAGTGGCACACACCTGTAATCCCACTGACCAGGGAGGAGGAGGCAGGAGGATCACCAAGTTTGAGACCAGAGGCAGTCTGTGTAATTTAGCGAGACCCTGTCTCAAAAAGTAAAAAACGTGGGCTGTGGGGGCAGCTCAGTTGTCCAGCACTTGCAAAGCATGCAAGCACCACACTCTGGGTTCAACCCCCAGTACCACAAAAAAACTCCTAAAATTCATATGCAGGCACAAAAGACCCCATATAACCAAATCAATCCAAAGCAACGAAAGAAATGCTTGAGGCAACACAATACCTGATTTCAAGGTATATTACAGGGCCATAGTAAAAAAAAAAAAAAAAAAAAAAAAACCAGCTTGGTATTGGTATAAAAATAGGCATGAAGATCAGTGGGACAAGTTAGAAGACTCAGATGTACACCCACACAGCTACAGCCATCTGATCTTCAACAAAGGTGCCAAAGACATACATTGGAGAAAAGAGAGTCTCTTCAACAAATGGTGCTGGGAAAACTGGATATCCATATGCAGAAGAATGAAAATAGAGTCATGTCTCTCAGCCTGTATGAAAATCAATTCTAAATGGATCAGAGATTTCAATCTAAAACCAGAACCTTTAAAACTACTAGAAGCAAAATTAGGGAACACACTCTAACACATAGACATAGGCAAGTTCTTTCTTAACAAGACTCCAATAGTCCAAGAAATAACACCAAGAACAGACAAATGGGATTGCATAAAATTGAAAAGCTTTTGCATACCAAAGGAACAAATAACAGAGTAAAGGGAGAGCCCAAAAGATGGCAGAAAAATCTTTGTTTCCTACACATCTGACAGAGGATTAGTATTGAGAATATATAAAGGACTCAAGAAATTAAACACCAAAGTAGAAAATAATCCAATAAATAAGTAAGCAATGGAATGGAACAATATTTCTCAAAAGATGAAATATAAATGACCAACAAACATATGAAAAAATGTTTAATATCATTAACCATCAGGGAAATGAAAATCAAAACTACACTGAGATTCCATCTCATCCCAATCAGAATGGCTAGCATCAACAAAACAAACAACAGCAAATGCTGGCAAAGATCTAGGGAAGAAAAGGAACTCTGTTAAACTGCTGGTGGTACTGTAAATTAGTATATCCATTATGAAAATCAGTATGCTGATTCATCAGAAAATTAAAAATTGAATTACCATGTGACCCAGCTATATCACTCCTAGATATTTACCCAAAGGAAGACAAGTCATCATACCATATGGACACCTGCACTTCCGTGTCTATTACAGCTCTGTTCACAATTGCAAAGACATGAATCAGCCCAGATGCTTAACAACATATGATTGGATGAAAAATGTAGTATATAGAAACAATGGAATATTATTCAGTAGAAAAGAAGAATGAAATTATATCATTTGCAGCAAAATGGATGGAACTGGAGATCATCATTTTAAGCAAAATAACCTAGACCCAAAAAGAGAAATATTATGTGTTCTCATTTATATATAGGAACTAGATCTACTTTAAAGAAAAAAGGATAGACAGACAGACAGACAGACAGACAGGCACAAATACATACACCCTGGGGTTTAGCTCAGTTGATAGAATGCGGCTCTGCACTCTCTCAGTACCTGAGTTTGATCCCCAGCACCACAAAAACGGAAGAAAGACATGACAATCCACTCCCAAAGCAATCCCGAAGCAATCATCCATTGAAAACCCTTATGAGGGTGGCTATGAATCAGACCTGACTCAATGGTACCTAACAACAACATATGGTACCTAACAACAACAACATCACATGTATATATACATATATAATTCTTTATATTCTATATATATATATATATATATGGTATGTATGTATGCGTGTGTGTGTGTATACACACACACACTTGAATATATCTAAGATTAAAAAATACAAGGGGACCCCTCATGAGGGAGGAAGGGACTCAAGGGACGGAGATAAGAAAATCACGAGGGGAGGATGAGCAACATATGAGGATAAAGAGGGCAAAATACAGCTGCAATTCTATGAAAATCCCAACATGAATCTCACTATTTTGTATGTGATTTTATAAAATCATTATACCTCATAAATATGTACAATTATCTGTACAGATTAAATAATTTTTATAAAGTTTGAGAAGATGGAAGTGTCAACAATCCTGATTTGATAACTGCACAATGTATACATGAAATGAATTATCATCTGTACCCTATTATGTGCAATAAAAATAATCAATAAAACAAAGTGTCCCTCCAAAAGGAATGTGTATCAAAGGTTTGGTTCCCAGCTGGTGACACTATTTTGGGAAGTTCTGAAAACTTTCAGAATGTGGAATCTAGATGAAGGAAGTAGGTCACTGGGTGAGGGTCGGAGGTTGGCCATGTGTCCTGTATCTTGTTCTGCTCTACCCCTTCTCCCTCCCCACTTCCTGGCCACTAAAAGGTGACCAATTTTGCTCTTCCTCCCTCTCTCCGCCTCAATGTTCTGCCCCACCATGGTCCAGAAATGATACAGCCAGCCCAGGTTGGCATGAATCCTCTGAAATCATGAGCCAAAATAAATCTTTCATCCTTTCAAGTTGTTTTGTTAGGTAATTTTTCACAGTGATGAAAAGTCTAACTAATATACTTTGGCTGCTACTGTTGAACTCCTCCACTCTTCTCCCCAGTTCAGGAAGTATAGAGGTTCTGCCAGTTACTTTGTTGCAGCTGAAGAGGACTCACTCAATTTGGAGTAGTGGGCACTGCCCATGGCAATTGTGTTGTTGAGGGAAGTGACAATCTCTGAGGCTACACTCAGTACTAGGACCAGGATAAGGCAAGTGATGCACTCCCCTTTGGCACCCTAAGGAAGTACCAACAATGCATTAATCAAGATACATAATATTTTAATGCAATATTTTTAAAAATTGTAATGCATAAATCCCTTGATGAACAAAATTTTTAAATTAGAACCAGTGCCAGCCCTGGCAATCTATCTCCTGCCATTGTGATTGAGGCAAGCATATTCTTGGCTGGAGCAGTTATCAGAGAAAAATGTATTCAAGCTTCTCTTGTGTTTAAGTATTCAAAGCTATGAAGTTTTCTCTAGTATATTCTTTAGCTGTATCCATAAACTCTGATAGATCATGTTTTCATCACTGTTAGTTTTAAGAATTCTGAGATTTTTAGTCTGTATTATTCCTTTGGTTCAAAAGTTTTTAATAGTTTATTTTTAATTGCCAGGTAGAAAATATTTTTAATTATTGTTATTAATTTCCATTTCTATTATACTTTGAACAGTGAATACTGTTTGTATTATTTCTATTCCTATATTTTATTGGGCCTGCAGCCATAGCCCTGTGGCATCCGATCCCGTCAGATCTCGGAAGCTAAGCAGGGTCAGGCCTGGTTAGTACCTGGATGGGAGACCGCCTGGGAACACCAGAAGCTGTAGGCTTGGGAGAAGGACCTGGCAACCCCCTCCCAAAAATCAATCTGCCATTGAAAACCCTATGAACAGCAGAGAAGCACTGACAATAG
>VMDO01037891.1:0-13952 GCA_007922755.1 Pedetes capensis
ACATTGTACTCATCACAGGTTATCTTCTAAGTTATAATTGGTGTGATTGGTTCTCTCCTCAAATTGACCACAGAAGGCCTGAACCATTTGCTAGTCATCTTAATATCTTCTCCAGTACCTCCCAAAGTGGTCTCCAACATATATTCATTGAATCAAAAGAAATATGAGGGTTGATCATGCAGAAACAGCCTAGATTTCAATGGCTGGGAGGGGATTAATGTGTTTGAGCACTGGTCATGTGCCAGGCAGGAGGCACAGCCCCTTTGAAGGCGTATTGGTCAAAATCACTTAAGATAGATAAAATTGTTAGCATATTTAAAAATGAGTAAACTGAAGGCCTACAGCATTAAGTTTGGGTATAGTTAATAAGTGACGGCATGAAGAAGTAGTCCAGGGTTCTATCTCCGGTGCAACCTGCACATCATACTCCAACTAGTACCTTCCATCTGAGATATCATTCAGTAATAAGCGATAACTAGACTCCAAGTGGGAGCATGGTATTTTTAATTTTGGTTAAAAGTGTAGGGATCTTGAACAGTTTTTCAAATCCATAAAACTTTGGCTTCAGGACTGAGTACAGTTCAATATGTTAAAATTTAGAGGATTCAGGTTCAGCTTGGGTGTGGGTTTAAATTCTGTGTGTAGATAGCAAGGCTTCAGGCTGACTCCAGACACAAACCTTGAACCTATTCTTGTTCAAGCATTTAAAAAAAATTTTTTCTGAACCCAAACCCAGTGAAAAATTGGATTAGGTCTCAACTTTTAATGTTTGTTTGTTTATTTAATCATTAGCTAAAAGTTGAAAAATATTGGAAAAAAGAAGCCTTTCTCATCTATCTACAGATAGGATTGAAATTTTAAACCCACACCTGTATGTGAACTTGAACCTGTTTTTTCATGGATTTGAAACCCTGATAATACACAAATTGTTTTCATCTGATTTGGGGCTTGATGTAGATTTCCATTTCTACTTATTTTTTTTAGAGATTTTTACCCCTTATTCTACAGCCAATCATTCTGCCTTTAAGAAATGAAATTCCTTCTATGCATTTATCACAGCCTTGTCCTGGCTTTCGATATTGTGAGATCGGGGAAGGAAATATAATGAAGGCCTTAGGCCTTAGAAAAAGACTTCCTTTAACCAATTAAATAAATAATAGACAAACTCTTGCTTTATTTATTTATGTATAGTAAGAGAATTCCCAGGCAGAGTCAGAATACCTAGTGTTACAAATGCTGTAGAATATCTTGAGTCAATGAACCTGAAAGAAATTTGATTAAAGCACTGTATTAGAATTTTTCATGTTTTCATTCATAAACATTGATTAAGTCAGTAATTTTTGTGGTATTGAAGGTTGAACCCAGGGCCTAGTGTTTGCGTGCCTTTCAAGTGCTGTACCACTGAGCTGCACCCCCAGCCCATTTTTTTACTTTCTGAGACAGAGTCTGGCTAAATTGTGCAGACTGCCTCTGGTCTCAAACTTGTGACCCTCCTGCATCTGTCTCCCAAGTTGCTGGGATTACTGGCATGAATCAATCACCACACCCTGCTTGATTAAGTATTTTCTATAAGCCAGAAATGCCTGCAGCCATACCACTGTGGTGTCAAATTCTGTCAGATCTCAGAAGCTAAGCAGGGTTGGGCTTGGTTAGTACTTGGGTGGGAGTCTGCCTGGAAATACCAGATGCTGTATGCTTGGGAGAAAAATCTGGCAACCCACTCCCAAACAATCAGCTATTGAAAATCCTATGAATAACAGAGAAGTACTGATAATAGTATTTTGTCTGTTGCACATAGGGTCTCAATGGCACCTAACAACAACAACATAAGCTTAGACATGAAGATATAATGCTAAGAGATGTTAACTGCTCTGGGCAGTTCATAATCTAATGCGTGGTAGGTATGTAAACAATTATTTACAGTAAAATTGTAACAGAGAAGACACAAAGAAGAACAGAAGTACAATATTTAGGACAAGATTTGCTTGACTAAAGTATTTATCTCTCTCATTCATATTAAAATGCTTCCTCATCAGTGACATTCTGACTATCATATCACTATACTTTTAACAATGACCTATAATCTTTTACAATTTAAAGGTGTTTTCTGGCATGCACCAGGTGAACTATAAATATATGTTCCCAGGCCTGCTACAGGTGACACAGGGACTTTTAGGAGGCTGGTAGCAAACTGATTTGAATGCAAATGGCCAATGAGCTGAGACTGGGGAACATGCAGACCATTCTTGCTCGTCTCAGCTTTGTTCGCTAGTTTATTCATCCAGTGATAACCTATTAATCATCTAGGGTCTTCTTCTCACAACCTTCACAAGTACTCATCAAGGTTCCAAGGAGTTCTAAGTAAAAAATCCAGTGTGTGTGTCTCTGTGTGTGTCTGTGTGTGTAGTATATATATGCAAGTATTATTTTCCCCAATGAATTTATGAACTTGTATTATCATAGGTATAAAATTGATTAAATCACTAGTAGAAGTCATTTTTAAAAAGATTTATTATAGATGTGAATGCAAAATGAATAATGGTGAAAAGTAAAATAAATTTTAAGGTTCTCCCTAGTTAAAATATGAAGATGGCAGATGAAATAGAGGATTTTATTCTGTGAGAGCCAGGAGGAAAATAAGTGAGAAAAAAGGAAAATCTCTGAAAGATTCCTGAAGACTAGATTCTTTTTTCTTTTATAAAATTCAAGACTGTGAACAGTCAAGAACAAAGGAAAAATTTGTGGAGAAAGGAGGAGAGAGGAGAAAGAGGGAGAGAGAGAGGGAGAGAGAGGGAGAGAGAGGGGAATGATTTGAGAATGGTTTGGAGAGGCATGGTGTTGAAGCTGACCCCCCACTGACCAAATCATAGAGCTTGACTCAAGTTGACACATTAGATTTTGAAAAAACAGATTACTGAGTTTAGCTATATCCAAACAAAAAGGCTGATTTTTCTATCTAAATTAATGTTTTCTTCTTGTTAGATTATTTTTGCTCTGCTTATTTTCACTCAGGCAATAAAACCACTCTGTTTAAGTTAGAGGAAAATAATGAGAAAAATTTCATGTTTTAAAATATGGTTTAATACTCTTATCCACTTCTGTACATCACAGCACAAAGACGTCATGGCTTAGGATCTCTCTTCAGAAGCTATAGAGAATGCAAAGGCTATGTGCTTCACTTAATTTTATTTGTGTGTTTTTATGTGTAAGTGTAATTCATAGCATAAACATACTGAAACGCACATCCATACATAATGTTTTGTATATCACCAAAGCCATACCACCCTCGGATCCTATCTTGTCAGATCTTGGAAGCTAAGCAGAGTCAGGCCTGGTTAGTACTTGGATAGGAGAGCACCTGTGAACACCAGGTGCTGTAGACTAGGGAGAAGGACCCAGCAGCCCTCTCCCCAATCTACCATTGAAAACCATATGAATCTCAGAGAAGCACTGACATAATGCTGGGCATGGTATAGTGTTGGGTGGTGCTTCATTCGGTTGGACAAAGGATCACTGAGTCAGATGGGACTCAATGGCACCAAACAACAACAATCAACAAAGAGAACACATTGATTAAAGAGATGTGAAAATTTGGCATCATTTCTAAATTTAAGTAGTAAAAATAAAAACTACAAAAGCAGCTGCGTACCCTAAAGTTATCATGTAACAACAAGCAGATTTTAAAAATGTAAATTTACCTCCAATTTTTCTAGTGTTGTCATATCACATTAGACCCATTTTTCATGGGAAAATTCTGAGGTATTATTGTGTAGAGAACATGCTTGCTTGCTTTGGGGTGTTCTGCAAACTAATAACAGCCTAAAGTAAAAGCCTGTTATATGAGGAGAACTACTGGGGTTAGTTAAAGGGGTTAATTTAAAAATGAGTGCACCTCCTAAAGTTTTGGACCTTTTTGCTACTTTTGCTGCTGCCTTAAAAGATGATTTGTCCCCCACAAATCTGAACATCTGAGTCCCTGAGTATCTCAGTCCCTCTTATATTTCAGATCACTCTCAGTAGAGTGGTGATTGGTCCAGTTTGGGCCATGAGTCTCTTTCTTTAGCACCTCTAACAAGGTAATCCAAAGTCAGCTCAGGACGGACCACTGGGGAAGCAATGCAGTGTACAATGCATTAGAACTAATTCAGGTCATCTGCAAGCAGCTAGACCTATTTTGTTAGGCCTTCAGGATATTTTAAAGTGCTTGACTTAGTTATCAATAATTTAGTATCATAAGTTTCCATGTAAACCCTTGGAAACCACTTTGTAAATCTGATAAACAAGTGGTATTGAAATTTCATTTCCACATGTCTATGAGTGAGTGAAGCTGAGAGGAGGTGCCTTTAGATGAGGTATTCGCTCTTTGTGTTCCAGATCATGAACTCCAGCCCTTCAAGTCACTTACCTGGTCCTTGTCAACACCTGAACGTAGAATGTTCATGTGGGTTACTGAGGTAGTTCTTAAAAGTGTCCTTCCTCTGGGATGAACAAAGCAGCTCGCTAGAGGAATTGGTTGTAAATATCATATAAAGTGCAAATTAAACTAAGGAAAGTAAAAACCATGTTTAAAATACACAAAACCTGCAGTTTTAATCTTTTCCATGTTGTTATTATTTCCCTAGAGAAAAAAATGTAATGATTTCTTCTAAAAGTAAAAGGGAAAAATATGTTGATTTCAAGAAAGGGTCCTATGCTATTTATAATATGTTTGAAAAGCAAGTAAGTTTCTAGAACGTGCTGACTAGCCTGGTTTTGAAAAGTTTTCTGTTCATTAGCTGTTTCCCACAAAGTAACACGAGCGGCCTGGCTGTGTCTATTAGCTCATCACAGAACTTATTGCATTTTCATCTTCACCTTTTTGTGCCATCAGATGCATATTTATTCCTCATAAAACGTCTTCACTTGTCTACTTCATTTTTGGCTTTTAAGCAAAATACTGTTATTTCCCTTTTAGGTACATTTTCAACTAGCTATTTGCTCATTTCAGCCAAGTAGAATGTTTTTTGCTTTTTCTCTCTTTTCCTTTTCTTCTCTTCTTTTCTTTTCAGCCAGATCAAAACTCTTGACACAGGCATTTCTTTTGAGAAAAGGAATGAATTCCCCTTGGGAGTTCTATTTCCAAGTGAAACAGGCATTCTTAAAAGTTTATCCTGCAAATCAAAAGAATTAGTGTGATAATATTCCTATGGTATTTGAAATAGCAAGATTTAACAAAGATTTTCTTAAAGAGAGGATGGTTGCACTGAGTTTTCATTATGAAGAAATACTACAATTAGGGAAAGCAAAGGGGAAATATACCTATCTTCTAAATTTTCTACATTTGTGTATGTACGACTGTTGTTGGTGTCCAACTCATAGAGACTCTATTTACAAGAGGTGACACAGTATTGTTAGTGTTTATCTGTTATTCATAGTGTTTTCAATGGCAGATTGATTTTTGGTAGTGGATTGCTGGGTCTGTCTCCCAAGCCTACAGCACCTGGTGTTCCCAGGCGGTCTCTCATCCAAGTACTAACCAGGCCCAACCCTGCTTAGCCTCTGAGATGTGACGGGAATAGAAGCCACAATGATATGGATGCAGGTGTATTTATGACTAGGATCACCATATAAGGTTTTTCTCAACATGAATACTTGACCATAATTGTCACTCATATATCTGAACACAATTTTGGAATTGCAACAGTATGTTGAAACCATGAACTACTGTGGTGTAAACCAACACAGCAATGTGGATGGAATAATTGCATGATCATAGACATATGGCTAATTTTGGGAAATGGAATAATGGGCAGTGTTACTGTTTGAATCCTAATTTGTCCCCAGAGGCTCATATGTTAAAGGCATGGCCCCAGCTGATGGCATCATGGGGAGGTGGTGGGAAATTTAGGAAGTGGGTCTAGGGTAAGGAAGCCAGGTCCTTCTAGGTGCGTCCTCTAAGATGATATTTGGATACCTGGCCCTGCTTCTCACAGTTTGTTTCCCCACTTGCTATGAGGTGAGCAGCCTTGCTTTACCACAGGCTCTCTCTGATGATGTTTTGTTTCATCAAGGAATGAAGCCCACCAACCCTAGGCTAAAACCTCTGAAACCATGAGCTGAAATAAATTTCCATCCTATAAATTGATTCAGATGTTGTGTCACAGTGATGAGAATGTGACAAATATAGAAAGTAATATTAGGACATTAAAATGTTATTTATTGATATAGAGTTGATTGTGTTGATAAAACTTTTTGCCTTCTAGTCAATATTAAAAATGCACATCACATTTAATAGTGGGTCCTTAGGATTGTCTCGTATAGTTTGGCAAGCAGGAAAATATGCTAAACATGCTAGAATTTTGAATCCAGGCTGATTTTGATTTCTATTTGATTAAGAACTGCCTTTTTATAACTCTTGCAGGGATTCTCTATTAATATCTCACCTCCTGAAGTGACATAAATATCTTTGATCATTTTTATTCGATATCTATTTTCTTTGTATTAGATATCTGTTGCTACATAGCAAGTTACTATAAGTTTAACACGATACACATTTGTGAGTCAAAATGAAGGCATGGCTTACTTGATCTTCTGTTTTAAGTCTGTCATGAGGCTGTTGCTGAAGTATCATCTAGGGTTAGGAGAATCAGTAGAAGACTCAGTTGGGGCAGGATCCACTTCCAAATTCACATGGTTATTGGCAGAATTCATTTCCTTTTGGGTTGTTGGGATGAGGGCCACAATTCTTAGCTAATGTTGACTTGAGGCCAGCTTCAGTTCTCTGCAACATGACCTACTATATCTATGTCAGCCAGGTGAAGTATGGGCAAGAAAGATGAAAGGGAAACTTTTGTTTTACATAATCATATCAGTGAATCCCCACATCTTTGCCATATTCTAATGGGTAGGAGTATGGTATAGGTTCACCCATAGGCAAGGCAAGGGAGCACCTAAGGTATGAACACCAAGAGGTGTGGACAACTGAATGACATCTATGAGGGTATGTGCCCCCCTATTTAACATACTAAATAGTTGATCCCTTTGAAGTTATTACACCATCTAAAATGAAAGAGTAAACATAAAAACTGCAGAAAGTATGCTGCTTATATGCTATTAAAGTTTATATTGAATCAGCATAATAGTGCACTGATCAAATCTGCTACTGTATTTAACTTTATAATTTATATGACTAATGCTTAATTCAAACTCCATGATGTAGGGAAAAGTGTGATGCTGATAATTATATATGTCAAAGCATAAGGAATAAAATGTACTTGTAGGTGTCTTTGTTACTATGTCCATATTATTCTTCTTAAACCTTTCCATTAGTAATTTTACTGTACAACTTAATGGGTGTGATTAGAACATTTTCATACATGCATTTCATTATACATTGCTCATGTTAACTTCTCCTTTACCTTCTCATGACCATCCTGCCTATCCTCTCAGTCCCCACCAGTGGTTTCCTTTTTACTTCCATGGGTTTATTTTGAGTATATCTATCTATATATGCCCATCTTGATTTTCCCATAAGGACAACATACTGATATGATTTTCTTTTACTCTCATTACCCTTTCTTTTTGCCCCATCTCCCTTTAGTCTATCATCTTTCCCTATTTAAATCCTGTCTTCTTTCATGATCTATATGTTTTAATAATAAATGTATATTGAAGTCCAACATCCCCATATGAGGGAAAATCTGTGATGTTTATGCATCTGTCTTAATTCACTTAAAATGATGATCTTTAGTTCTATCCATTTTCCAGTGAATGGCATAATTTTATCTTCTTCATGGCTGAATAAAATTTCATGGTGTATATACATACCTCAATTTCCTTATCCATTTATCTGTTGGTGGACACCTAGGATGATTCTGTATCTTGTCTATTGTGAATAACATTGCAATAAACATGGATAGGCAGGCATCTCTATGGTATATTGACATATATTCCTTTCCATTTATGTGCCCAGGAGTGGGACAGCCAGGTCATATGGCAGTTCTATTTTTAGTTTTTTTGAGATACCTTCATAGGGATTTCCACAGTGGCTGCACGAGTCTGCATTACTGCCAGCAGTGTATGATTTCTTTTCTCCCCACATCCTCGGCAGCATTTGTTGATGTTTGTTTTGTTGATGATAGTCATTTTTACTGGAGTGAGATTGTATCTCAATGTAGTTTTGATTTGCCTTTTCCTGATGACTAAGGATGTTGAATATTTTTACATCTGATTGTTGGCCATTTGTATTTCTTCTTTTGAGAACTCTCTGTTCAGTTCTTTTGTCCATTGTTTGGTTGGATACTTTGCTTTATTGGTGTTTAATTTTTAAGCTCTTTATATATTCTAGATATTAACCCCCTGTTTGATGTATAGCTAGCAAAGATTTTCTCCCAGTCCATACATTATCTGTTCACTCTGGTAATTGTGTCCTTTGTTGTGCAAAAGCTTTTTAATTTCATGGAATCCCACTTTTCAATTCTTATTTCCTCTGCTTTTGGGGTCTTAGTCAAAAAGTCCTTGCCTAACCCCATGTCTTGCAGTGTTTTCCTCTAGCACCTTCAAAGTTTCAGGTTTTGCATTAAGATATTTGATCCATTATAAAGTGATTTTTGTACAAGGTGAGAGAGTGGGATCTAATTTCAGTCTTCTGCATGAGGATATCCAGTACTCACAGCACCATTTGTTGAAATGTGTGTCTTTCCTCCAATTTATATTTTGGCTGCAGCTGCCTGGGTTTGTTTCTGTGTCCTCTATTCTGTTCCTTTGGTCTACATGTCTGTTTTTGTTACTATAGCTTTGTAGTATAACTTGAAATCAGGAACTGTGATGCCCCTGCATTGTTTTTTCTGCCCAGGATCTTTTCATTGATTTGGGGTCTTTTGTGCTTCCAAATGAATTTTTGGATTGTTTTCTCCATTTCTGTGAGGAATGTAATTGGGATTTTGACAGAGATTGCATTAAATCTGTATATTGCTTTTGGTAATATAGCCATTTTCACAATATTAATTCTTCCAATCTATGAGCATGGAGGATCTTTCTACCTACTAGTGTCCTTTTCAATCTCTTTTTTTAGTGTTTTAAAGTTTTCATTGTAGAGGTCCTTAACTTCCTTGGTTAGGTTTTTTCCCAGGTATTTTATTTGTTTTGAAGCTATTGTTAATGGAATTGTTTTCCTGTTTTCTATCTCCACCTGGTCATTATTGGTATAAAGAAAACCTATTGCTTTTTTGTATGTTACTTTTATATCTTGCTACTTTGCCAAACCCAGGCTGGGATTTAGCTCAGTTGTTAGAGTGCTGCTCTGCAGTCTCTGGGGTCCTGAGTTTGATACTCAGCACCACAAAAGTGGGAGAAGGATGTGGCAATCCACTCCCAAGGCAATCCTGACACAGTCAGCCATTGAAAATCCTCTGAGGATCGCTATGAGTAGGACAAGACTCGATGGAACCTAACAACAACAACAACTCTGCCAAAAGTCTTTATCAGCTCGAAGAGTTTTCTGGTGGAGTCTTTTGGGTCTTTTAAGTATAGGATCACGTCATCTGCAAATAGGGATAATATGACTTCTTTTCCTATTTGGATCCCTTTTATTTCTTTCTTGTCTTATTGTGTGGCTAATAGTTTAATTACTAGATTGAATAGCAGAGGAGACAGAGGATACCCTTGTCTTGTTCCTGATTTGGGGGAAGTGCTTTCAGTTTTTCCCCATTTATTATAATGTTGGCAATGGGGTTTTCATATATTGCCTGGTTCCTGATTTGGGGGAAGTGCTTTCAGTTTTTCCCCATTTATTATAATGTTGGCAATGGGGTTTTCATATATTGCCTGTATTAAATTTAGGTATGTTCCTTCAATTCTTAGCTTCTTTAAGGCTTAGAAAAGGATCAGAAAAGGATGGTGGACTTTGCAGAAGGCCTTTTCTGCATCTATTTATAGGATCATGTGATTTCTGAGCCTATTTATATGTTGTATTACATATATTGTATTGTGTGGTGGAACTAGCATTGCATCTCTGGGATGAAATCAACTTCATTACAATGTGTGATATTTTTGATATGTTGTTAAAGTGGATTTGCAAGTATTTTATTAAGGATTTTTGCATCTAATTACATTAGGGATTTTGGACTATAGTTTTCCTTTTTTGATGTATCCTTCCCTGGTTTTGCTAGCTGGGTAATACTGTCTTCATAGAATTCATAGAAAGAATGTAATGTTCATTCTATTCGTATTTTGCAGAATAATTTGAGGAGCATTGGTATTAATTCTTTAAATGTTTTGTAGAATTCAGCAGTGAATCCCTCTGGTCCTGGGCTATTTTTTGTTGGAAGACTCTATAACTGCTTCGATCTCACTGCTCATTATAGGTCTGTTTAAATTGTTCATATCCTTTTGACTTAATTGGGCAGGTCATATTACTGAGTCTTTCATTTTAATTTGATTCTAAGAATTTCAAAATTTCATCTCCAATTTCTTCACATACCCCTTGGTCATATAAGAGTGTATTGTTCATTTTCCATGTATTTATATAGTAGCTGTAATTTCTTTTACTGTTCATTTCTAGGTTTATTCTATTATAGTCTGATAAGATATATGAAATTATTTCAATTTTTCTGTATTTTCAAAGACTTGATTTATGGCCTAAAATATGATCTATTTTAGAGAACATTCCAATGAGCATCAGAGAAGAATATGTAGTCTGTTGTTTTTAGGTGGAATACTCTGTATGTCTATTAAATACATTTGATCTATTGTCATGTTTAAATATGAAGTTTTTTAATTGATTTTTTTGTCTGTATCTTCTATCTATTGATGAGAGTGAGGTATTAAAGTCACCCACTATTATTTTTTATGGACTTATCTGTCCCTTTAAGTCAGTAGTTTTTTCTTTTTTAAATGAAATTGGGTGCACCAATGTTTGGTGCATATATATTTACAATTTTATATATTCTTGGTCAATTGTTCCCAATTGTTCCCCTTAAAATGTAGTGACTTTCTTTTTCTCTTTGGACTAGTTTTAACTTGAAGTCTACTTTGCCAGTTATAAGGATGGCTAGTCCTACTTCTTTTTGCCTTTCAGTTGCTTGGTATGTCAATTTCCACACTCTCATATTGTGGATATCTTTGAGAGTGAGAAATGTTTCTTGCAGACAACAAATTGTTTCATCTTATTTTCTCTTTCAGTCAACTAGTATATGTCTTTTAATTGGAGAGTTCAGACCATTTATATTTAGATTTATTATTGAGAAAGTTTTAATGGTTGTTGGGTTTGGGTTTTCACTGGTTAGTTCATAATCTATTCATTCTTTTCATCCTCCCTTACTTATTTTCTAGGTTTGCTGGGATCTTTTCTTTTCTTTTCTTTTCTTTTCTTTTTTTGAGTTAGTCATGATTAATTCTTTCCAAGTTCTCTGTAGTTTGTTCTTCTCATGGGGTGTTTTCTTTCCTGTGCTCTCATAGTAGGACTGCCTTTCCTCCTCCTTTGTGTGTAGGATCATTTTAAGTATCTTATGCAGTGCTGGCTTGGTGATCATGTATTGCTTTAGTGTGTGCTTATCATGCAATGTCTTTATCCATCAACTTTAAATAATAATTTTGCTGGATATAATAATCTTTGTTGGCAATTATTTATTTTCAGGGATTGAAATATTTCTTTCCATCCTTTCCTAGAATTTAAGCTTTGTCTTGAAAGGCATGATGTAATTCTGATGAATTTTCCTTTGTAAGTGAGTTGGTGTCTTTCTCTTGCAATTTTTAATATTGTTTCCTTGTTCTGTAATCTTGGAATTTTAATTATTATGTGTTGTGGGGATATTATTTTCAAGCCATGTCTGGTGTTCTAAATGCCTCTTATGGTTGGATGCTCAATTCTTTCCCCAGATTTGGGAAATTTTCTGCTATAATTTCACTAAATAAGTTTTCTATGCCTTTACTTTTTATGTCATCTCCTTATTCTATCCCATGGATTCTTAGGTTTTGTTTCCTGATCATGTCCCAAAGTTCTCAAAAATTGTGGTCATGTTCTTTCAATTTTTTTCTTTGCTGATATCTGAATGTAATATTTCCTCAACCTTATCTTCCATCCCCAATAGTCTATCTTCTGCTTCATCTAGTCTATTGGTCATGCTTTCCACAATATTTTTTTATTTGGTTTATAGAGTTTTTCATTTTCAAAATTTTTTTTTTCAAAACCTCAATTTCCTTGCTGAATTTCTCATCCATTTTGCTGACTTTGTCTTCTGTATTGTTGACTTTGTGGCCTAAGTTCTGTGTTGATTTTCTCAGTAATTCATTTACTTGTTTGTGTCCTCTTTGAAGTCATTGATCACTTTTACAAATAAACTTTTAAATTGTCTAAAATTTCCACTGTTTCAGTATCTTTGGGTTCAATAGTTAAGGAATCATGCATGGTGTTTTGGAGAAGATGCGTTGCCTTTTTGTTTGTTTGTTTGTTTGTGTGTTTCTCCTGTTTCTGATTTGTGATGTGACTCATGTATTTGTAGGGGTAGATATTACTTCCTGTTTTATTTGGAGGCCTCTTAGTAAACATTTTTTTCTTAAGATCACATTCTCCAGTGCTAGTCCCAGGGAGGAGAACAAATCACCATAACAGCTACAATACCTGACCAAACCAGATATAGAAACACATTTAAAATCACTTAATGCCATTTGCTGCAACACTAATCCCTACATAACAGAGAATGGCAATAATTGTATTGAGCAGTCTATGAGATTATAAAATACTTAGGTTGAAGGTATAAATAATATTTGCCCTAAGCATGGGGGCCAGAAAAAGGGGAGGCAGGAGGCTGCCTTAAGTGTGAAGTAAAACAAAAGGAAAAAGACAATTTAGAAAGGAAATTAATGTTAGAAAGGGGTAGGGAAAGAAACTAAAGATAAAAGGAAATGTTTGCATAATGAATAAAATGATATATGAACAGAATTTGGTAACCATCAATCAAGCCATAAGAAGTATTGAGCCTAAAAGATTTAAGGTATGGTAAGTAGAAAAAGATGGACACCGAAAAAGGCAGGGAGGCTGAAAAATATAGAAAAAAAAAAACTAAAGAAAAAAGAGATTACATTGGGAAAAAGGAAATTTAGGAAATGAAAATTAATAATGAAAAGATGGTAAATATAAAACAAAAACAAATAAACAAACAAAAACTAAACCAAGAGAAATGAAACAAAAAAAGAGGTAGACACCCAGTTGCTTCCCTATAACTCCAGTATCTTTGAGAGCTGAGGGAGGGGGATCTTGAGCCCCAGCTCATGGGCAGCTTATAACCACTGCTCAGAGTTGACAATCTCTGTATTTCCCCTCAGGAGATGGAATCATCTCCTCTCCCTAGTCGGTGAGGCTTCTTTCTGAGCAACTTTCCCAAGCCTTTTGCTGGTTGAACCTCTCACTGTGTCATTGTCCTATCTCTCCACTAACTGCAACTGCTTTTCAATGGGGCTGTGGCAGGTCACTCCCAGGCTCTCCATAGGTGATAATACTTTGTTTTCATGCCCCGTGGGTAGCTCAATAACACATAATAGGTTCTATCTCAAGATGGCACTGGTTGAAAGTTCTCTGAAACAAGGAGTATGTGAAATAGAGTCACTTATCCAAGGCTGAACTCTCCAGACGGGGAGAGCCACTGTTTCAGCTAATTGATGTGAGAGTTCAAGGGCTTGAAGGACTGTAGGCTTATACGGTGGGACTGCAAGTCTGATAGCCCGGGCTATCTGGCTTACCTCTTTGGATAAAAACTTCATTTTCCCTCCCTCACTGGAAGCCACAGCTGGAGATGTGTCCTGATCAGTTCTTCTTGCTGTTCAGCTCCATTCTACTATCTGGGATCAACTGACAGTTTCCTTTGTGGTTTCTGTGCTTCTTCACATCTTCTTTATATGGAAAAGACTCCATTCCCTCATATTCTAAATCCCTTGTATTACCAAACCACATAGTTGTTGTTGTTGTTGTTGTTGTT
>VMDO01037892.1:0-13915 GCA_007922755.1 Pedetes capensis
CTATGAGCCCCTCCATCACCTACCATTTGACCCTCACCTTAAGATACATAGGTACTTGGCTCATACTTCTCTATGCGCTAGTCATAGCGAACAAAGCTTTGAGTCATAAGCTCTCAATCTGCTGTTGTGGACTAGTCAACCCCCCTCCCCAGAACTTCTGGAGCTTTTCTTATAATGCCTTCTCTGACTAAAATTCTAACCTCAGTGCTGTCTTCTTGAGCAACAATCTTTTGACATTTACACGTTACCTCAGGACTATTTCCTCTGGATCTTCCAAAAATATCTCCAGTCTCCCCTAGTACCCATCAAGACTCTTTCCTAACAACTTGTGTTTCCATTTTTCATAGCACTTTTGAGGCTGCATCTCAATTCTCTACTTGTAAGCTTCCTCATTCATTTGTTCATTCAACCATTCTGCAAATATTTACTGAGCACCCACTACCTGACAATCATTATTCTAGGCACCACAAATAAAACAATGAACAAAACCGAGTTTTAGTTATCATGGATTTTGGCTTTCTGTGGGGCCATAAAAAACAACAGCACATATACATATAATAAAGTTTTAAGCAATCTTAAATACTATAAAGAAGAGTAAAATAGAAAAGTTAGTTCTGGTAAAGAAGTCGTTATTTTTAGTAAGGTGGTTCTGAGGACCATAAAATGAGATAATATTTTTGTTGTTTGTACATAATTCTGAAGTAGGAAAGAGAGAAAACAATGCTAATATTTAAGAGTGTTGTCCTGGAGAGAGATTGTAAAGCTCAACTGTTTGGGGAATAGTAAGGAGGGATGAGCATATATTGTGTGAAGGAGAAGGTAGTAGAACATGATGTTAGAAGATTGCCAAGGAAATGTTCAAGTAATATGGCAGTTCTCAAGTAGTTCCTGTTGAAAACAAATGGTGAGTGCTCAAAAATAGACCCCAGCCTCATCTGCAAAGACTCCAATTTAAATTACATCACGTAGAGACCAACAATTGGTGTTTGTTGGTTTCCATCAGATTTTTTCAGGGTTTAATAAACTTAATTTTAGAATAATTTAAGATTCATAAATTACAAGGATAGTATCCAGCATGCCTACACACCCTCCCTCAGTTTCCCCCATTGTTGACATACTTAATTGCTGTACATCCTGCACTTTGTTATAGTTCCACACTTTTTCAACTAATGTTCGGTTTCGTTCTTGGGTCACATCCAGGACACCACATAATAGATTCTTATGGGAGAAGAACCTGGCAGCCCAGTCCCTAAAACAATCAGCCATTGAAACCCCTATGAATAGCTAAGTAGCACTGACAAGAGTGCCAGGCATGGCACAGTGTCGGGAAGTGCTTCTTTCTGTTGTAAGTAGGATCTCTGAGTTGCACTGGACTCAATGGCATATAACAGGCTCCTAATATGTGAGCTAATAATATATCAGCTCTAGGGTAAGTACTGCCCATTCTTAGAACATTTTCTCACTTTATCCCATTGCTTTGGATACTGTGTTTTCCTCTCCAGATCTGTTCTCTGTCCTGCCTTGGGCTTAGGCAGCAGATGTACACTGACTGTGCTAGGATGGCGCCCAGCTGAGAGGCAAACACAGGAGATCCAGGGTGAGAGAAGGGTAAGGGTGATATCAGTCCTCCTTGTGTCCTCCTTTGGGCTTGGGTTTAGCTCAGCTGATAAAGTTCTGCTCCACATTTTCTGAGGACCCAAGTTTGATCCCTAGCACCACAAAAAATAAGAGAAGGATGTGGCAATCCACTCCCAAAACAATCCCAAAACAATCAGCCATCGAAAACCCTATGAAGGTCCCTGAGTTGGACAGAACTCAAAGACACCTAACAAGCATCCTCCCTACCTGATGTATCTTCTTATGGGATGTCTTAGCTCCTTATCAGAATCTCTTTGCATTTCCACTAATCTCTCCCTTTCCTCTAACTTAAACACCAAAGGGTATTAATGGCTCTCCCCTAATGCTAACACAAGACACTGTCCCTTTTTCCGTATTCCTGCTCACACTTTATTAGAATTGTCCATTACCTAGTTGGTATATATTATCTACTTCCTGTTGGAATCCTGACTAATATATCCAGAAATAGGCATTGTCCCAATTTTGCAAGTGATAACATTAAGGCTTTAATAAACTCTTCCCAGGACAATAAAACCAGCAGGAATTTCAAGCTAGAGAGCCTGTGTGAGTTTGAACAAATCACTTGAACTTCTTTCTAGCTGTATGAGTCATGTAAGCTTATTTTGCAGCTGTGTAAGGTTAGGCAATTTATTTAAACTCTCTAAGGCTCAGAGTTGCCTCCTGATACATGCCTCAGCACTATAGGATTTCTTTATTATAAATGATAACTTAAAATAATAGTACCAGACAGAGAATGATTAATTTTTTAAAAAATTAGATTTATATCTCAAATTCCTAGAGTTCATAGACTTTGATAAAATTTTGCATAGTTTGGCAATTTTCAACTCAAACTTTCATTCACATTTCTCTTTTATAATTGCATTTTTGAATGTACTATTATCAAATAAGTAATGTAGACTTCCTGTTTTAGTCTTTTTTTTCAAATTTAGCTATAAACTTGTATTTTCACCTCCAAGAGATATTTCTGCTTGTATTTTGCAGTAGAAAACTTACACAAACACAAACAATGCTATTAGCATACTAATTTAAATAGTTTCTTGGAAATTTAACACTATGAGAATTTTTCACACAAAGAATTTTTATGCTGATAATAGCAATCAATACTAAATCTCTCTTTTTGGCATACTTTTCCTATTGATGTATTTGGTAATTCTGTATCTTACACAGAGGAACAAATTTGATCTAAAATTATTTGTGAAAGCTTCTC
Source organism: Pedetes capensis (assembly GCA_007922755.1). Lineage (NCBI taxonomy): Eukaryota > Metazoa > Chordata > Mammalia > Rodentia > Pedetidae > Pedetes > Pedetes capensis. The sequence continues at coordinate 2,846 of VMDO01037892.1, forward strand.
AGAAGATAGAGAACAACTTTCTGAACAGAATTTGGCTTGAAATAACTGTTTGCTTTGGAGATTTTCAGTTATTGTCAGAAATCCAATTGGCAATAGAAGTGGCATTGGAATGCTTTATTGAATCTGACGTCTTGTACAACAAGTATATTGATTGGAATATGTCAGCTCTAGGCAATCCTACAGTTTTGTTACATTTAGTATAACTGTCACTTGGAGATTTCATTGCAAAGTGGTGCACTGGGTTAAATCCTACCAGGAAAGAAATTGATGGCTTATTTTTAAAGATGTATTTTAGGCTCTCAATCTGCCAATTCAAAATGAGAGTTTGCCTTTTTTCTTCATGAAAGGATTCTCTGTCATGGATTTTAGAGCTGGAATAGAGGACAGAAAGAGAGCTAATGTTAATTGGCTACCCACATATGCAGGCATTCTTAGTACTTTAAGCATCTGCAAGGCAGGACTCCCTTGTGGGTCAAGGAGGTTGAGACAGATTAAGTATTAGCTCAGTGGGTAGAGCGCTGCGCTGCAGTCTCTGAGGTCCTGAGTTCAATTCCCAGCACCGCAAAAATGGGAGAAGGGTCTGGCAATCCACTCCCAAGGCAATCCCGAAACAGTCAGCCATTGAAAACCCTATGAGGGTTGCTATGAGTTGGATACTGACTCGACGGCACCTAACAACAATAATAGGTACCCCCTAGACTGGGGGAAGGGGTAGATTTGGCTCTCAGGTCCAGGCATCTGATTTCAGAGTTCAAATTCTTTCCACACCATCAGGTCACTAGTTCTATGTTGTCCGTGCAGCAATTTGTTAGAAAATTACATTCAAAACATTACTGAGGGGGAAAAAAAGGCTCAGCTCATTTGGAATTTAGACAGTTTATTTTCTGACCTCTTTCTCTCTCCAATTCTCATTGCTCTAATCTCAATTTTAGGCTTCATCATCTCCTTATATTGTTGCAATAATTTATTAATTTGTCTTCCTGAATCTAGATTTTTCTCACCAGTACATTAACCATATTAATATTTTAAGTACAAAGATCTGATTAACCCTAGTGAAACACTCCTCTAGCTTCTCATGACCAATAGAACAAAGTTCCAATTCATTGTTTATTGTTTGTTGTTAGGCACCATCGAGTCATGTCTGACTCATAGCCACCCTCGTGGGGTTTTCAGTGGCTGATTGTCTTCTGGATTGATTTGCAACTGGACTGCCACATCCTTCTTCCATTTTTGTGGTGCTGGGGATCGAACCTGGGTCCTCAAAGTGTGGAGTAGCTCTCATAATTCCCTAGCAGTCATATTTACATCATTTCACTGTCCTACCTCTGCTTACAGTAAAACTAAGGATGACTTCCCTACACTTTTGCCAGGAATGCAGAATTACCTGAATGTCCCTGGAACCACCAAGCTCCTGCACGCCTGTCTTCTTCCCCCAGCACTCACACTCATCAACCTGGAGAGTGTTTGCTTATCTTTAAAGACCCTAGACAAAAGTTCCTCATTCAGTGAAATCCTCCCTGTCTTTTGTATTTTTTCTTGTTGACTAAAATTATTCTTCCTACTTTATAAGAAAATACTGTACTTCTTTGTATCTTGTCTCAAAATATTTTGAGCTCTTTTGCAAGCAGGAACTACAAACGTTCAGTAACACTTCCTGAATTATCTGTTGAAGGCTTGACTGTTCTCTGCTTTTAATGAAATAGTTCAAAAGAGCAACTTGGAGGCTAAGGCAGTATACTGATTCTTCAGAAATATTTCCACTTCGTCTTACTCTTGGAATCTTCTAAACTGGCCAGGGCATCCCCCCCAAAATAAGTGAGGATTTCTGCTCACATTGATTAAAAACTGAGGGAAGGGCTCAGGAAGAGAAGGCAGACAGGTGATTTATAGTAAAGTAGGAAAATAGAAGCACAGAACAAAGAGATGGAAGTACATGAGAACCTTCAAGGGGACTCTGAGATGGGCTTTGATTTCCAGAGCATAGAATAGGTGAGGATGGTTGTGGACTAAGAATTGGGATAAATAGGGTGGACTACAGAAGCCAGAGCAAAATGCCCATCCTGTCAGGGCTCACTGCTGTGTTCTCCCATTCTCAATCTGATATTGGGAAGCTGCACAAACCCCACTAATCACAATCGAGGCCATGCCACTTACATCTTGTCTCTCACTTTATTTGTGAGGGAAAATTATTTGTGAAGGAAAAGGGCAATAAGGTGGTGAAGGAAAAAGGGAGTGAGTTTGGATTTGAGAAGGAAAAAGGCAATGAGTTTGGGGAGGAACAGACATTGACTGGATAAACCCAAAAAGTTTCAAGCAAACAATAGTGTATCTCCTCTTCAACAGTTAGGTCCCTTGCAATTTATGTCCATTATCATTATTGATCCCTTGGAAAATGATACTGGCAAGTCAAGCAAGACAAATAACAAATCATGAATGAAATAGAATCTAGATATGTGCATATGCCCTGGATATGCGCTGGACAAGATGCCTGTTTTTGTAGTTAGGCGCCTTTAAGTGGGTATTCAACTCATAGAAACCCTATGACAACAGGTGAAACACTATTGTCAGTTCTTCCCTGTTATTCATAGGGGTTTCAATGGCAATTGATTTTTGAGAGTAGGTTGCCAGGTCCTTCTCCCAAGCCTACAGTACCCAGTATTCCCAGGGTGTCTCCCATCCAAGTACTAACCAGGTCCAGCCCTGCTTAGTTTCTGAGATCTGACAGGATCAGATGCCACACTGGTACAGCTGCAGGCTGCCTAGACCATTTATAATTGAAAAGAAGATTGTAGGCAAGAGTAAACAATCACTAATTCATTAATTTATCCATTTTTTCATTGAACAAAAAATTGGATCGCCAGTGTTTTTCTGGGCAGAGGTGGGAAATGCTGTGAGAATGGATGCTTGATACCTTGAAACACTGGCAGAACCACAGGAGCAGTCCCTGAGGTTACTCCCTGGCCCCCACAGATGCCACCTCATTAATCTTCACATCTCCAGCCTCTCAGCCTGTACTTCCAGTCAGCCACATCTGGCCACTTAAATGTCAATTTAAACTTATTAAAATTAAAAACTCAGCCTTCCACACTCGCCACATTTTAGGTGCCCTGGAGACACATGTTGCTAGCATCTACCATATTGTGTAGTCCGGTTGTAGAACATCTCCATCATTGTAGAACGTTCTGCTGGAAAGCTCTGCAAGCATTTCAGTGTGCTTTAAATACTCTAAGTGAAGGTTTTTCACACACACACACACACACACACACATTTATCAAATCACTTCCTTTCTCAGAAACTTCCCACGGAATTTTTTTACTGCCACCAGGACAGTGCTTCTTGGCTTCTGATGCACACTCCGATTACCTAGGGATCTGCTTCAAACGCTGTCTCTGATTCAGTGGCTTTGCAGTTGTCCCAAGATTCTGCATTTCTACTAAACTCCCAGATGATGCCAATGCTGCTCCTATCACATTTTGTCACCCTGGCTTTCAGAGCTTTCCACACCGTGTCATCAGCTCTACACAATGTCCACTGCCTTGCAGAGAAATCTCTTCTATGCTCCAGCAGCTAACTTTGCAACAGTCCCTGCTGATGATGCTGTTTAGGCAAACTCCCTTCCTACATCCGTGCAGGTCTCTCATCTTCAGAAAGGCCCTCCCAGTGCCTCAAGGCTGTTAGATCATCTGTATGCAGTTGGTTTTCTTTTTTTCTTATAATTCTTTTTTTCTCCCTTTATTGGTAAATGATGGTGGGGTACAGAGGAACACAGCGTTGGCTTTTTCCACTGTGCAACTATTATCACTTTTGGTTACACTTTTATCAACTTACAAGGCTTATGGAGCCTTAGGACTAATGTAGGAAATCTCAAATGCATATTTGGGGTATGTGCCCCTATTTTTCCAATATACTCATGAAGTTGTGCTGTTTACATTGAGCTTATCCTTTCCCCCTTTATCCTTCTACATTGGTTAGAGTTGGTTTTTGAAGTCTGGTAATAAAGATCACAAAGGAACTTCGTAAAATGTACTACCCGGCTCCATCCCAGGAGATTCTGGCCATTAGAGTGAGATGGAGGCTAGTAACACACTTTGTTAGTAGATGGCAGGTGACTTCAATACCAGTGTTTCCCTAAACAAGCTCTGATAAACGTGGTCATAGTACACTTCTTATCCACATAACTGACTGTGATATTGGTAAAACGTACAGATATAATGATATTCAAGTGTTGGCAGTGTTTTTGATTTATTGCAAAACAGAGTGTAAACTGTCTACTCGTGTCTAAAAGTGTCCAGAGTTGTAGACTTTAAGCCTGACCATATGTTGAAATCTCTTGATTCCCTTAAGGGAGATATAACATTTTCATGTAGAGGCTCTATCTCCAGAAATTCTACTTTAATTGATAGTAGGGATTGTAGGTCTTTTTGTTTTGATATCTTTTGTTTGCAAATGACTACTAGTTCCTTGGGCTCCCATAAAAATTTCTGCAAACTTGGTGGCTGAAAGATAGTAGTAACTTATTCTGTCACAGTTCTGGAGGCAAGCTGCCTAAAATTAAGGTCTTGGCAGGACCTGTCTCCCTCTGAAAATGCTAGGGAAAAATCAACTGCATGCTTCTTTCTTAGCTCCTGGTGATTGCTTGTAATTCTTGGTGTGGGATTTCTAGATGCGTCATTCTAATTCATGCTTCCTTCATCCCATGAATACTTTGTGTTTGTGTTTCCTCATCTCACTCCCCTTAGAAGGCCAACAGTCTTGAGATACAGGCTTCACATTTATCTACCATGATCTCATCTTAACTTGACTCATCTGCAAAGTCTCTATATGCAAATAATGTCATGTTCATAGGTATGGGAGTTTAGGGCTTCAACATCTCTTTGCAGGACCCAGTTCAGTCCCCAAGCTCCCCAAATGATATAAATATTCAACAAGATATTGGGAACTATGGGTCTAAATTCAGTGGTTCTGGACATGGAGAATGAATCACAATTGCCTGGAGGTTTTGGCAGTATATGGGTTACTGAATCCACCCCAAGATTGAGAAGGTCTGGGATCGGCCAACAAACCTGCATTTTCCTAAGAAGTTTGGGAACTACTGACCTGGGAAAAGGGGAAATGGATCTCTCATAGCCTAAAGGATTGACATCAGCATCACCTGGGAGCTCGATGAAAATGCAAAACAGGAATTAGAAAACATGTTTCAGCAATATTTTCAGGGAATTCGAATATTCGTTAAATTATCCGGAGTGCTATTTTCTACCATTCAAAGCAAAAACGTTCTGAAGTATCTGAGTTCATGAGGAAATGAATGGATACAGCAGTAAAGAATGAACAATGAGGCAGACTTCTCAGTGGCCCGTCTCCCAGGAGGCACAAAGTGGGCCTTCCACATCTTTTGGCCAAGAGGCTGTCTGAACTAGTATGGACAAACTGGCTTGTCACCAGAGTGGCCAAAAAAAAAAAAAAAAAAAAAGCGCTGTTTATTGATTCTTCCAGCCGCCAGGCTCTGAGAAGTTTCATACTTTTCTTCTCCCTGCCCACTCCCAAATGGCCTCGTTTTAGCACCTGGTAACTTCACTATCAGCACTCTGTTATTATGCCAAAGTTTGAAATGAGAGCCAAGCTAGAATCCAGAGAGAAACACAGCCCTCTGTAGATTTGGTGAGGAGCTGGCTCTGGACCAAAAGAGTGGCAGGTGAAGTTCAGAGCTGGAGCTGAAAAAGAAAGACAATCTCTGAGAAAGCTTAGAGCCAAGTCAAAACATGCCATATATGATTTTCTTCTGGCAGATATCCTGTAAAATAAGAGTAGACCAAATTCCCCAGGTAATAGTAATTGACCTATAAATGTCATTATTGATAGATTGTGTTTCTGGAAACATTGTTCTAGAGCTAAAGTGCTCATGGGGATCTCAGAAAGGAATTTAGAATTAGGCTTTGAAGATCAGTCTCTCCCTCTCAAGCTCTCTCCCTCTCAAGCTCTCTCCCTCTCAAGCTCTCTCCCTCTCAAGCTCTCTCCCTCTCAAGCTCTCTCACTCCCTCATGCTCTCTCCCTCTTTCCTCCCCCTCCTAATTTCAAGTCTCCTCTTAGAGAGTTGCATGTAGCGTTCTTCTTCAAAAAAGTCACATGCATAAGCAGTCAGTTGCCTTCCAAAATACCATTGATTTCTTGGGAAAAATTCTCCTGGGAAGGCCACTTGCTTTCATTTCTTAGGACCATTCACCAATCCCATCAGATCTCAGAAGCTAAGCAGGGTCAGGCATGGTTAGTACTTGGATGGGAGACCGCCTGGGAACTCCAGGTGCTCTAGGCTTGGGAGAAGGACCCGGCAACACACTCCCAAAAATCAATCCACCATTGAAAACCCTATGAACAGCAGAAATGCACTGACAATAGTGTTTCACCTGTTGTACATGCAGTCACTGAGTCAGATACCGACTCAACGGCACCTAACAACAACTAGGGCCATTCACAACCACATTGGATCATTTTGTAGAAACACTGATAGAATTCCTGCTAAGGATAGATTTTTTAACTGTTAATTTAAGGAGTTGATATTACTTCTCAATAACATGGGTATGAGTTGGAAAAATGTGCTATGGTGTGTTAGTGTCCCCTCTAAAATTCATGGTGAAACTTCCTTCAGTGCAACAGTACTAAGAGGTGGGGCTTTTAGAAGATGATTCGCCATGAGGGCTCTGCTCTCCTGGATACACTCTGGGGTTCTTGGGAAAGGACTTGAACAAGGGAATTCAGCCCCTTTTGCCCTTCCATGTTCTTCAGTAATGTGGGGACATAGTGTTTGGTCCCCCCAGAGGGTAGTGTATACTATATACTATAGGGTAGTTAATATATAGAGGGTGGAGAACCAAGGCGATTATCTTGGAAGCAGACAACGCTGAACCTGCCAGTGCCTTCACCTTCAACTCCCAGCCTCTAGAATTGTGGGGAAAACATTTCTACTATTCAGAGATTACCTAGTCTGTGGTGCTCTATCTTGGTACAGTAGGACAGGTGGACTGAGACAGGCATAGTTTGACTTTAGGGCACAATGCCTTCAGATATTGCATCCTGCTACCGAACTTGATGAAAAGTCCTTGAATATTCTGTTGCCCTCATTTGCTCTCCTATAAAATAGAATAAAATAAAATAAAATAACAAAATTCTTTTTCCCATATGTCTACTAGGTTTAAATAGAAACATCTCAACACTCAAATTCTTTAACTTAAGCGCTGTAGTATGGATATATTTCTTTAAATATTTTATTTTTGATGTGAGTTTATAAAATTCTATATTCCATGTGCTCAGTTAGGCATGGGATTTTTTTCCTGAAACCAACCTGTTGCATATATTCATAGCACTTTAGAATAAAGAACAAAATTAACAAGTCCAGATTTCCCTTCATTTGCACACAACAAATAATGTGCCTTATCCAAAGCCAACATGAAAAATCCTTCTCCCTCTCATAGTTTCTGTTGATAAATTGCTGAATCACTATGTGGCAGCCAAGTTCAACCCTATGAGGCATGCTTCTTTGAGAATTGTGGGGGACCCCAGGTCTTTTTGCTATCTCTAGATAATAGGAAGGGGCTGGGATTTAGCTCAGTTGGTAGAGTGCTGTGCTGGCATCTCTGAGGTCCCGAGTTCAATTCCCAGCACTGCAAAAATGGAAGAAGGGCCTGGCAATCCACTCCCAAGGCAATCCCGAAACAGTCAGCCATTGAAAACCCTATGAGGGTCACTATGAGTTGTATACCAACTCAACAGCACCTAACAACAACTGATAATAAGAAGAGAGAAACAGCCTAACACCATACCCCAAGTAGCTATGTGTGACCATATATCCATGCATGTGATTATTATTGATATCCTCTGCCAACTTTAGTGAGAGGAAATGTTATTGTACAATTTCAATCAAATGTAGAGACCTTGAGAAATCATGTACTCAAGTTTAAGTCATACGTGATAAAATGTAGATAGCCCTGGCAACCAGTCAGGAGAGTAGGTGGTTGGCCCACTGGCTCACTGAGGTACACTGTAACCCACTTTCCAAGACCAGTGTGAGAAGACTTTTATAACTAAGATTGTCCTTATCTTGCATTTAAAAGTAAGCTACAGGACAGAGATTGACGCTACTTTCTTTAGTCCTCATTAGAAAGAGAAGCAACATTCTATTAGCAACATGTTATTGATTCCCTGAACCGTCAATTAGCACCACCTTCTCTTCTCCAAATTCGAAGCGAATAACTTTGATCTTGCAGAAGACTTTTATAGCCCCTAAATTATTAGAACTAGTCATTACAACATAGTTAAGGGCTTAGGAGCACTTAGTGAAATCATGGATTATTTTATGGATAAGCTGTGTTGGCTCCTCCAAGTAGAGGAACCAGCTTAAGTTCTGCAAATGGCCCACCTTGATCAGACTGAATACTCTATTAATAAGGTAGTTTGGAGTATGCTATGCAAGCTTTTTGAGCATCATCTTCCTGCATTATAATAGAGTAAAATAGTACCTAGACCACAGAGTTGTTGTGAGGATGAAATGATGTAAAATCCATCACACTTTCATAGTAACTGCCTAGCATCCAGTAAATGAGATATACAGACTATAAAGATTTGTTCAATTTACTTATATTAAAATATTGTCTAGCTGAATGCTTCTTAAATGCTTTCCAGCTGAGTCTTAAACACTTGCTTATGCAGACATTCTGTTCATATATTTGTTACAGTGGAGCTTTAATTACATTTATTTAAATCTACAATAGTATGCTTCATTTCAGTAGTTTATTAGTGACTGATCTTTTAAATGTTCTATTACAACCGTTATTTTTTTTTCAATGTTACTGTCATCCTTTCTCAATTTTGCAATTCTTAGTTGGAGATATGACTGATTTAAGAAAAATCCTAGAAGGTAATATTTTTGACAGTAAATCTTTTCTTGTTATCAAACTCTGAGGGTTGCTATGAGTTGAACCTGACTCCATGGCACCTAATAGTTGTGCGTGGAAGATGCATTCTTAAAACAGCTAGATAATACAGCATTATAAAAGTTTTCACAGTATGGAAATAATTAAGGGGATTTTCTATTTACTTTTATTTATTTAATTTTTTGGTAGTGGGGTTGAACCCAGGGACTCTCGTTTGTATGCTTTGCAAGCGCTGTACCACTGATCTGGCCCCCGACCCCGATCATTTTTTTTTTCTTTTTGAGACAGGGTCTCACTAACTTACACAGATTGCCTCTGCTCTCAAACTTGCAATCCTCCTGTCTCCTCCTCCCAAGTTGCTGGGATTGCAGGCATGTGCCGCCAGCAACCAGCACTTTATATATGGCTTAAGTGAGAAAATTTGTTTTTGCTTGAATTACATGAAGGTTCCAAGTTGAAATGTTCATTTAATAGTACCTTTGAATATCCACTTTAATTATTGGAATAAAGGATCCCTAATTTTGGAGAGATTTTGCATATATTGTTAGGTGTCACCTAGTTGAGTGAGACTCGTAGCAACCAGATATACAGCAAAAGAAAACACTCCCCGACACTGCCATGGCCTGCACTATTGTCAGTGTTTCTCTGCTACTCATGGGGTTTTCAGTGGCTGATGGTTTCAGGAGTGGGCTGCCAGGTCCTTCACCCTAGATTACAGCACGTGGTATTCCCAGGCAGTTTTCCAACCAAAGAGTAACCAGGCCAACCCTGCTTAGCTTCCAAGATCAAGCAGGATCAGATGCCAGGGTGTTAATGCTGCAGATCTGCATATATTAGAATAATCAAATTACACGTTCTCAACATCCTGTTTTGTTTAATTATACCTCAAGATTGTAAGTCATAGATGTTACAATTTTATTTAAAATATATTTTAAATATCTTAATCTCTGGAAGCCAGTGCTGTTAATAGGCTGATCATGTCATTGATTTTATTGCTTTAAAAATGAGTGCATCCTTATTTTTATCTGAACTTCAGGTTATACTAAAGCACATACAATGATTTGATACCAATAATCTAAGACAGAATGAAAACTTATTACTGTTACTATAAGTGTTAACTACTAAATCTAGAAATAACAGATATGACAAAAATAAGATTTTTCATTACAGGATTTTCAGAGCATTGAAATTAGAAGCAACTTTTTATATCTATGAATTAATGTAAAAAATATCCCTGATACAAGCTATAAACATGATGTTCAGGATAGTGTGATGGAAAAAAACAAATGTACAATAGGAAACTGGCTAAATATTATAAATTCTCCACTAAGTAAAATATTGTTGTTGCTAGGGCCATCCAGTTGGTGTCCAACTCATAGTGACCTTACGTACAACAGATGAAACACTATTGTCAGTGCTTCTCTACTTTTCATAGGGTTTTCAATGGGGGTCGATTTTTTTTTTTGGGGGGGGGAGGCAGGGGGAATTGGGTGCTGGGTCCTTCTCCCAGGCCTACAGCACCTGGTGTTTCCAGGCGGTCTCCCATCCAAGTGCTAACCAGGCCTAACCCTGCTTAGTTTCTGATATCTTATGGGATGGGAAGCCACAGTGGTACTGCTGCAGGCTAAATAAAATAACAATAGTAAATATACTGTTGAAGAATGCTTAGTGACATGGAAAACCCTTCAGATCATACTGTGTTGGGGAAAAAGTAGTTTATAAAATACCATGGATAGTATGTTGTTGTTGTTAGGTGCCGTCGAGTCGGTATCCGACCCATAGCGACCCTCTGTACAACAGGGGAAACACTATTGTCAGTGCTTCTCTGCTGCTCATAGGGTTTTCAATGGCAGATTGATTTTTGGGAGGGGGTTGCCAGGTCCTTCTCCCAAGCCTACAGCTTCTGGTGTTCCCAGGCAGTCTCCCATCCAGGTACTAACCAGGCCTGACCCTGCTTAGCTTCCGAGATCTGATGGGATCGGATGCCACAGGGCTACAGCTGCAGGCCATGGATAGTATAGAAGCTCCCAATGATACGGATATTTCAATCAATAGATAGATAAAAATACATAGAGAGAAAATCCCACAAGTTTCAAGTGCTATTACATTTAGGTATTAGAACTTTGAGTGATCTTTTTTATACTGA
>VMDO01037893.1:0-13959 GCA_007922755.1 Pedetes capensis
ATTTCTACAAATCTTTAGTGACAATGAAAAACTGCTTCTCAAAATACTTGCACACAAATAGTAATAAAATATCAAGCCCATCTAGTAAAATTTTATTTTTTGCATAAATTTATATAAGCAACTTTTTCCTCATTTTTGTTCTGTACTAGGAATGGAAAAATTAGAAATGAAAGCAAAATTAATCTTGAAGAATCAAATCAGTGATTTTAGACGCTTTTATTCTCAAAGTTTCCACTCTCACTTTCTATTGAGTGAGTTCTATGCCCACCCCTGATACATAAAAATTGAGCACATACTTATCCACCCTAAGGAAATATTAGTCACATTCTCTATCTTGTCTTCCATTTCCATTGTGACAGATAAAACTAAAAGTAAGATAGTCTCATCATATGGTTTGTTTGAATACAACCTATACATCTTTTGGTATAGTGGGAAGAAAGTCATCAAATTTTAGTTGATTTAAGCAAGCATATATTGTGAGAGCCTATTTTATGCAAAGTAATTAATGCATGTATACAGATGGAAGAGACTAGAATGACTAATGCCTGTGCATAAACATAATTCAGAAGTCTGAGAGCATGTGATTAGATTAAAAAGATGTAACATGCAAAGTTTGATCAATCAGATAATTTTGCAAACAATATCATAATGCAGATAATTCAGAGAAATCTAGATGTTAGCAAGATATCTAAATTCTCAGACTGCCAAAAAAATCATAACTAAAATTATCAATGAAACATTAAAGTCTTTCAAAATCTCTGAAACTTTTGTATCATTACTGTCAGCTACCAGAAAGTAAAGAAATTCATAGCCTACTGATTGTATTTATGGCATTATAATAAAGTAAGTGGTATATGGCTAAATTCAGTTCTAATCCTTGAAAATATAGCATACTATCATGGAAAATTATTAATGAATACTCTGAAAGAAAATCACTCACATTGTCAGATTTTCAAGAGTAAGGACAAGCCCTAAGTCCTTCAAAGAAATTGGAAAATGTCATGAAATTGAAAATATCAACAAACTGCACTGATAGATGCTAACCAAGGAAACTCCCCACATGTCTGTCAGCTTGTCCTGCTATAGGTGCTTGCATGCTGCTATGTTGCTAAAAGCTATGCCACAGCTATTTCAGATACCAGCAGGGTCACCCATGGTGGACAGGTTTCAGCTGAGTTTCTAGACTAAGACAGACTAAGGAGAAGGACTTACCAGCCCACTCCTGAAACAATCAGCTATTGAAAACTCTATGAATAGCAGAGAAGCACTGTCATATATAGTACTGGAAAATGAGCCTTCCAGGTTGGAAGACATTCAAGAAATGACTGGAGGAGATTTGCCGCCTCGAATTGGAATGGATCTTAATGACTGGAATAGAGTAAAGCCCTAAAGACATTTTTATGCTGATGTGGCACAACTCAAAATAAGAAGAAATATAGTGACTGCAACAATGGGCTCAAACATAAAAAAGATTGTATGCATAGTACAGTGTTGGGTAGTATTTCATTTTCCTGTATTTACAGTCACTATGAGTCCCATCCAAATCAATGGCACCTAACAACAACAACAAATAAATAAATAAATAAATAAATAAGGAAACAGGATCCCTCTTCTTTGTTATAAGAGGCAGGAGGCTTTAATAAAGAAGAAAAACAAAACAAATTAAGATATTTGTGGGCCCAGATAACAAAGTGCTCTTTTAAAGACAAACAAAATTTTGATAAATACTGAGAGCAGAGTGCTATGGTCTATGCCTGTAATCCCAGGTAATAAGGAATTTGAAGCAAGAAGATCACAGCTTCAAGGCCTAAGGTAATTTGTACAACTGGGGAAGACCCTGTCTCAAAACTGAAAAATAAATATTGGGATTTGGGGTGAAACTCAGTGTAGTGTTCGCCTAGCATGTACAAGGCCATGGATTTAACTCCTAATACTGAATAAAATAAACAAAATACTAGGAAGAATGCAAGGAAGTTATTGCCTTAAAAAGTGTTTGTGGCCAGGCATGGTGGCTTATGCCTATAATCCCAGCGACGTGGGAGGCTGAGGCAGGAGAATTGGAAGTTCAAAGCCAGAGGAAGCCTGCATAATTTAGCAAGACACTGTTTCAAGATAAAAAGTAAAAAAATGGACTGGGGGTGTACCTCAGTGGGAGGACACTTGCAAAGCATGTTTGAGACCCTGGGTTCAACCCCCAAGTGCTACAAAAATAAAAAATAAAAAGTATTTGTAAATAAACACAGAACAAAATTTAGGGGCTATATCATGTTCTGTAATCCTAAGAATATGTGGCACTTTTTTAAATTGAGCGATTCCATTGAGTTATTTATATTATTTACACCCTTTTATTTTTTATGTATAATTATTTGCCGTTAGTGTACAACTTAACAGATTTTTTTAAAAAAATAATAAGAGCAGAAAAGTGATTACCCACTTCATAATACACAAGAAGCTGAGCAAAGACAGAGATAAACCAGGGCAGGATATGGCCTTCAAAGTGTCCCCAGGCACCTCCTTCCTCTAACCAGGCCTTGCTCTCCACCATTTCTACCACCTCTCAATAGTCTATTCAAATTTTGAGTCCATCAGTAGGTTAAATCATTGATTAGGGAAGAGCCCTCATGGTCTAATCTCTGGAAATTCCTTCACAGATACACGCAGAGATGTGCTTTGCTAATCTTCTAGGCATTTCTCAATCCAATCAATTTGACAATCAAGATTAACCATCAGTGTTATGTGTGTGTGTGTGTATACATCCACCCATAAATGTACAAACAAAAGGCAGTATTCTTTAAGATACTTAAGGCTATTTTAAACTTTTAATGTGTTTATATTGTCTAAAATAAAGTAATATTTTTAATTATTAGAAATTTATTTTAAATATGCTATATATAATTTCTAAATTTCTTTGAAATATATTCTGAGAGTTGGAGTTTTAATTTTTAAATGTTCACATTGCTTCCAGTAGAATCAGTATTGAATTTATAAAAGAAATTAAAGTAATTATTATGTGCAAACTTTTGCCTTATTCTAGGTGGACTTAATACTTTCTCTAGTTTTTCATCTTTCCTTATTCCCTCTTGTTGTTGTTGTTGTTGTTAGGTGCCACCAAGTCGGTATCCGACTCATAGCGACCCTCATATGATTTTCAATGGCAGACTGTTTCGGGATTGCCTTGGGAGTGGACTGCCAGGTCCTTCCCCCATTTTTGCGGTGCTGGGAATTGAACTCGGGACCTCAGAGACTGCAGCGCAGCGCTCTACCAACTGAGCTAAATCCCATATATGTTTAATAGTAAAAACTAGTAAAAGTAATGTTTCATCTCATTTGAAAAGTTTTACAAAAGTTTGAAGCAAATTCTTGCATATTTTCTAAATATCTCAAGATATTCCTGCTGCAATAAAATGAAGACTAACTGTGTTCATTATGTCTCTCCTGAATTTTTTTTCTATTCCTGAAAGAAACAAAATGATAAATATTATTGCCAGACATAAGATAGTTCAAGAAAGTTCAAGTATGTGGTCTCTAAATGTTTTGCATAAGCATATTTTTTGTAAGTTCAGTTAAATGCTTCAGAATTGTGCTCCAGGAATAACTTTCAAAAAAATTGAAAGATAACTTGTTTCAACACAAATGACTTACTAAAATGGTCAGTTTTAACATTCCAGTTTGAAAGAAGATTGTAAAACCAAGCAGTAATGTACTGTACCACTTATTTCCTTTCTTTACTTTAAATAAATCGCTTAAGATACATGAGGTAGCAATAGGAAATGTTTATGAGTTATTTTTCCCCCTTTAGATTTTTAAGTTGGGAAAATTTCCTTCTTGAGAGAATTCTTCTGCATGGTGGAAGACTCCTGAGATAAGGAACTGACCTTTCTTCTTATAAGTAGCCAATGTCCTAAGTGGTTTTAGTGGTTTGAATGTTTGTGCAGTAGGAACAAGAGAAAAACTACTAACCTGTATCATGTAGACCACCAAAGAGTCATCACACTCCAGTGGCCTTCAATTAGCATCAACCTCAGCTCTCTGAAAATACAGTCTCACAAATTTTACTCAAAAGGTATTCTAATTTTACTTTCCTTCATTTTAATGTCTATATACACAGATTATGTACTAAAATGCCAAAATAGTGAAATAAATATTTTGAGATTGAACAATATTAACAGGTATCTACTCTAAGCCTGATCTATAATCTGGCAAGTCTAAGTTTCTTATTCTCATTTTACAAGTGATTCAGGAAGGATAATTCACTTTTCTGTATTGAATTTTAGGTAGCAACTTTAGCAAGAGAATCACTTTCCTTAGAATCAGTTGTAGAATTGGGGTACATATTTTGGTCTCAGTGGTATATTTACTTAATCCCCCTTTCATCTAAATTTTCTTTTTTATAAAATTGGGGACAATAATAATTTTCCTTCAGTTCTTTTCCCTGTCAAATATGAATAAAAATATCCACCTAATAGGACTGTTGTAAGAAATATGATATGTAAAGTACTAGTAAATGATAAGTAGTCTGTGAGAGTTAACTCTGACTGTTATAAAGAATATGTATGAGCTGTATTTCTCAGCTTCCCTTGCTAGACATTTTATCTTTTATTGGCAGTCTGGTTTAAGCATCAAAAGTAGCTCAGTTTGGGGATGGATTTCAAAACTACACTCCTGCTTTACAATTACTCCTCATAGACATTTTTCACTAACCTGGCTTCATTTGTACTACTTCTCAGGTGGACACATTTGGATTATGCCAAGAAGGAAAAGATGACCCATGAGGAAAACAAAACATCTTACTTGCGATTTTCTATCTTCCAAGAGTGGGAGAAGGATGTGGCAGTCAGTCCACTTCCAAAAAAACCATCAGCCATTGAAAACTCTATGAGGGTCACTATAAGTCAGACACACGACTTGATGGCTTGTAACAACAACAATAACATCTTCCAAGAATTTGAATAAGATGATTGGGAAAACGTAGTTTGAATGGGATGTGTTTTGCAATTCTGAAGTCATGAGTTTGGAGCAGGCAAACCTGCCCAGACATGCATTAGCCTAGAGAATAGAGCAGAAAGGAAAAGGGGAAAGAGAAGCCTGAGAGATGAGGTGAGAAAAGAGGAGGTGCAATTGTTCAAAGTTAGGACTCAGATTCTGTCTTTCCTTCTCCTATTGTCTCTAGGCTTATGATAAAGCTGACTAAATCTCTCTTCTCTACTTTAATGTAAATAAAGTTATGCAGACCTAATGAATTTGAACTTGGATGAGTGATTACTATATCTTTTAACTACATGATCCCTACCACAAACAGACATTTTTACATCACAAAACTATATCATTCTGTGAAAATGCATTATGGATAGGAGGGTTGAATTGATTCAAGGAAATTCCAAGCATTTTTGTGCTCAAAATAAATTTTGAAAAATTAATTTCTGTTACATCAGCAATAGATATTTGGATAAAAAGACCATAAAGAAGCAAAAAGGGACACATTATACAAAAACATGAGTGTTTAGAAGGGACATTTCAAAACAGGTAAGTTCCTATACGAGTATATTTAAGGGGAAGTTAAGATAATATCAGTTTACTGGGGATTTGGATTTGAAAGAAAAGGTACTTGAGTAGAAGAGATAATGATGAGAAGGAGGATGCTGAAACAGTGAGATGTAACCTTCCAGGGAACCTGTAAAGTGTAACCTAAGTAGCTCAGGGGGTATTTTTAATATGTTTCAGGTAGAATCCTCATTTTGCCTCATATACACTCAAAAATGACCACCATCTTGGGCAAGTGACTTAACCTCTGCTGAAGACCAGTTTCCTCACATGTAGTAAGGTATAGACTTAATAACTAACTCTTAGTGTGTCACCAATTTGTGAAGACAAACACTAGTCCCATTGGCAAAATCCTGGAAAATGTTCTTTTCAAACTCTGTGGTGTCAGCTATGATCATGAAAGTAAGAAAACACAACTCAAAGTGGTAACTTTTCCCAAAAAGTCTATATAATTAAGCCTATTTCCATGTTATATGTGTTTACACTGTTTCTTTAATTCAGCATTCTGTGGGCAATGTAAAACTCATGTCATAGGAGAAGACCATCACCATGTGTATTAAGAAAAGATAAACCATTCTGACTGAGATGAGATGGAATGGAATCTCAGTGTTTTTTTTATTGACATTTCCCTAATGGCTAGGAATGTTGAAATTTTTTTCATATATTTGTTGGTCATTTTTATTTCTTTTGAAAACTGTCAAATTATTTAATTTTTTGAGTTCTATATATGTTGTTGTTGTTGTTAGGTGCCCACTAGTTTGTATCCGACTAATGGCTACCCTACATACAACAGGGGAAACACTATTGTCAGTGCTTCTCTGCTGTTCATAGGGTTTTCAGTGGCGGATTGATTTTTGGGAGTAGGTTGCCAGGTCCTTCTCCCAAGCCTACAGCACCTGGTGTTCCCAGGCAGTCTCCTATCCAAGTACCAACCAGGCCCCACCTTGCTTAGCTTCTGAGATCTGTCAGGGTCAGATGCCACAGGGCTACCACTGCAGACATATATATATATATTTTTTCTATACATTAGTTCCCTGTCAGATGTATAGTTGGCAATTCTTTTCACATTCTGTGGGATCTCCTTCAGCATTTCCTTTGCTATGCAGAAGCTTTTTAATTTCATGCATTTATCAATTCTTGCTATTTCCTGAACTATTATAATCTTTCTAAGAAAGTTCTTGCATATACTTATATCTTGAAATGTTTTCCCTATGTTTTCATCTAGTCATTTCAAGGTTTCTGGCTTTATATTAAGATCTTTGGTTCATTTTGAATGGGTTTTTGTACAGGGTAAGAGGTATCTAATCTCATTCTCCTGCATGTGAATATCGTTTTCCAACATGATTTGTTGAAGAGACTATTTTTTCTCAAATGTATGTTCGTGGCACTTTGTCAAAAGTCAGGTTTAGGTTTATTTTGGGGACCTCTATTCTTCTATTCCGTTGATCTTCATGCCTGCTTTTGTGCCAGTACCAAGCTGTTCTTGTTAATAATGGCTCTGTAGTATAATTCAATGCCAGGTATTGTGATGCCCCCTGCATTGCTCTTTCTACTCAGATTTGCTTTGGTTATTCAGGATCTTTTGTGCTTCCATGTAATTTTGGATTTTTTTCTTCTATTTCTGTGAAAAATGTCATTGGATATTTGGAGGTATTTGCATTGTATCTATAGATCACTTTCAGTAACATAGCTATTTTCATAATATTAATTGTCCTGGCCCATCAGCAAGGGAGGATTTTATATCTTATAGTGCTTTCTTCAATTTCTTTCTTCAGAGTTTTTAAGTTTCTCACCCCAGTCAAAATGGCTGGCATCAACAGAACAGACAACAACAAATAAATGCTGGTGAGTATCTGGGGCAAAGGAACTCTTATACATTGCTGGTGGGACTGTAAAATAGAACGTCTATTATGGAAATCAGCAAGGATGTTCCTTACAAAACTAAAAATAGAACAACCATATGATTTGGCTATACTATTCCGAGGTATATACCTAATGGGACCTAAGTCATCACACCATAGAGACATCTGCATTTCCATGTCCATTGAAGCACTATTCACAATAGCCAAGATATGGTATCAGCACAGATGCCCTTCAATTAGGTGAATGGATAAAATAATGTGGCATATATACACAATAGAATTTTATTCAGCAGTAAAGAAGAATTAAATTATGTCATTTGCAGCAAAATGAGTGGAATTGGAGATCATTATTTTAAGTAAAGTAAATCAAACTCAGAAAGACAAATACCACATATTCTCTCTCATCTGTAGAAGTTAAATCTAATATGTGTGTAAGACTAGAAAGTATGTCTGGAGCGGGGAGGGAAGTAGAGGGATGGGAGCAACGTGGGGGGGTTAATGAAGTGAATCAGAGAAAAATACATGACATAATTACATGAAAATGCCATGATGAAACTAATTATATTGTACAGTAATTTAAAAAATAAAAAGAAAAGTTAAACAAATGAAAACTTGATCACCAATGTGAAGGAATCTGCCCTTTCAGTAATTTATGACCAATTGGTATTTGAAATCCTTCTTTGAGAATAAGATATTCCAATTCCCTTGGCACTGACAATAGGTATTTGGGTGTACACTTTGAATTGACTACCCAATAGCAATTCTCATTTTCTTTCTTAACCTCAGTTTATTGGGGGTTGGGAACTCTAACTGGATAAAACTGTTATTTTCCTTAATACCTATGTAGATAAGGGTAGGCATTATAAATAATGTTGACCAATTAGGGTCAAGAGTCACCTAGTGGGGCTTCCTAGAAATATTTCCAAAAAGAAATATGCAACTGCCATGCTCTCTTTGGTCTTTCCACCTTTCTGCCTTCTTTTCAGGATCTGACATATTTGCCCACTATGCTATAAGTCACCAATAAAGGTGATGGTCTAAAAATAAATAAATGAAGCCTATATGTGTACTGACATTGAGGCTATCCTGATTTCCAGACCCTTACCATTTCTTGTCCCATGAAAAAATTGTCTTTATCTATTTAAGACAGTGTGGATTGGACTTTCTTTTGCCTATATCCAAAATTGTTTATGACTAATACTGGAATCATCTTCAAAAACTCATTAACAAGACATAGATGAATTATGGTTAAACATGGACTCTGAGTATGACAAAAATAAAGAAGAAAATGTAAAGTATTTACAATGAACAGATTTCAGACTGTCTTTTAAGGAGGTATGCTAAATATACAAAGGCAAAAGAGGAGGACCAGTAGAACCAGAGAGTCAAATTGACAAAGAATGTAGTTGACTTTGTTTTATTTGAGTAACTCACCTTTTAAACCTCTTCCATAGAAAATAACTGTGGAAACAAAGGGTCTTTCTTTAATTAAGGCAATAGTCATATATTATTGCTCGTTTTATTACTTTGCCACACATATATTCATACATGTATGTATATACTCTGTATACATTTATAAATCTATGGATTATTTTAAAAATCTAAGGAGGCATAGAAAAAATAAACATACACAAGATTGTGAGAAAGGGGCAATATCTTTTTTACCAGCTTGAGTCTAGAAATATTCTGCCTAGTGTATTAATTTAAGGTCACTCATTACATTTATGTCAGAGGAACTTCATGATTCTACATTAAAAAATTGAAAGGTAACAGCACTTAAAGCAATTATGCTTCCAAATAAGGATGAAATGATGTGTGTTATTTCTAAATAATATGGAAGGAATTATTCAGTCTTGCTAAATTATATTTCTTGAATCATCACTTCACAATATTGTGAAGTTAAAAGGGAAATTTAAGAATCTGATGTTCAACTTCTTTGTTCTTATAAGAAAACTGTTCTGGGTACAGTGGTGGAATTATCAAATGACCTCCATTCAATTAATTTTTTTTATATAAAAAAGGGGTGATTGAGGTGTAATGTTTCCAGTAACTAGCTATACTTGAATTGCTGTCTTCTAACTTGCAATTGAAAATTACCATGAAAATTCTAACTGAGGATTACAGGGATTGAGGTTTAACATAAAAATTGAAATTTCAGAAAATAAGCTATTTAGGCGTGTGGGAAACTTTAGAACCCATCATTCACCCTGGTGTAGGAAGAAGAAAATTATCTTGAATTGCCTTTATCGTTAATAAATTATATCTTTTATTTCCTTTCTTAAGTTAATTGCTAAAGTGGCAATAAATATTAAAGACAATTTCTTGTTGAATATTGTTGTTGTTGTTGTTGTTAGGTGCCATCGAGCTGGGTCTGAGTCATAGCAACCCTCACAGGGTTTTCAACAGCTGATGGTTTCAGGATTGCTTAGAAAGTGGATTGCTATGTCCTTTTCTTGTTTTGGGTGTGCTAGGGATTGAACCTGTGTCCTTAGACAGTGAGGAGCAGCACTCTACCAACTGAGCTAAACCCCAGCCTAGCTGAATATTAAAGGAGATTATTTTAATGCTATGTATGTCTGCCAAATTATGGTATAAGAGATGCTTCAAATTGCGTGTTCCTTTGTTATTGTTGTTAGGTGGCATCGAGGTGAATCTGACTTATAGCGACCCTATGTACAGCAGATCGAAACACTTCCTGATTCTGTGGCAGGCACGTGATCTTATTTATGTTTAAACACATTGTTGCAGACACTGTGTCAATCAATCTGGTGGAGGGTTTTCCTCTTTTGCGTTGACCTGCCACTCTCCCAAACATGATGTCTTTCTCTAGGGAGTGATATCTCCTGACTACATGTCCGAAATATGTTAGACACAGTCTGGCCATTCTTGCTTCCAAGGGACACTCTGGTTGCACTTCTTCTAGGACAGATCTGTTGGTTCTTTTGGCAGCCCATGGTATATTCAATAGATATCTCCAACACCATAATTCAAAAGCATCAATTCTTTTCCTGTCTCCCTTGTTCAATGTCCAGCTTTCACAACCATATGATGCAAATGAAAATGACAAGGCATGAGTCAGATGCACCTTTGTCTTCAATGTGACATCTTTACTTTTCAACACTCTAAAGAGATCCTTTGCCACAGCCTTTTCCTAGAGCAATGCGTCTTTTGATTTCTTGACTGTTGTTTATAGAGCCAAGCAAAGCAAAATCTTGGACAACCTCAATCTTTTCTCCATTTATTGTGATGTATTTATTCTAGGAGATCAATGAAATTTTCAAATTTATTTCCACTAAGATTTTATCTTTGTCTTTTCTATGATTTCCTCAGATTCAGAAGGACATTGTAATGGCTAAACAATGTTTCTTTCCAGTAACCCATTGAAAACTAAAGATAAATAGAGATTACAGACTAGTCCACAATTTAGTTGGTTATTACTTCTTATTAGAACTTCATCTTATCTGTGGCTTTATGGGTTTTGTTTGTTTGTTTTGTTTTATATATAGAACATAGACTAAAAGAGCAAACAGCCAGTTTATTTTACAAGAGGGTGAAAATTATGTTATTCTAAACACTTCCTCTTCCTTTACCTCAACTATCCATCCACTTTTTATTCTCCAAGGAACTATAACTTCTAATGTAAAACACAGCTAGGGCTATATTAATTATTACATAGATGAAAAATAATCAGTTTAACACAAGCATCATGGTCAAGGTTATAGATGGTAATAGTGCATGACTGGAGAAAGGTAAAGAGACATGAAGAATACTTTTATTGTCTTGTATTAGTTAAACATTATCAAGTACAGACAAAAAAACTATTCAGTCAGACAATCACAATGGCAGTGGTTCATATTCAGTGTTTCAAAGATTGTGAAGAACTCCTTAAAATAATATGCAGTTTTCTGTATGTACACACATATGAGCAGTATTGGACCATTTGATCGCAAGCAACAGAAATACAACTCAAAACTGTTTATAAAAAAGATAAATGTGTTGGTTCATAAGCAAAACACAGAAAAGAACGCAGAAGAAATTTCAGTCTAAACAGACGAAGAACTTGGTTGTTATTAAAATCTCTTCCCCATGTCTTTTCCTATTCTTTTGAACACATAAGTTTTATTATATCTCAAAATATCAGGGCAAGTTGTTAGACTAGGAACATGGCCAGATTCAGGTTCAATATACACACTGAAAGCTTATCAACTAGAGAGATTCCCTCATAATTTCTAATTACAAAATTTCTGGGGAAAGCCCTCTTACTAGTGAAGTTTAGGTCATAAATGGTCTATATTTCAATTATTCTATCCAAATAAATACAATATTATTATTGTTTCAGTTTAAATCATATACACAACTAACTAATCATAGAGGGGGAAATATGTTTAGTTTAAATACAGTTGAAGCAAATGGCTTGTAGAAGTATTTGCCCACATAAAGGGACAGGCTATTTGGGTTCTACAGCAATTTTTCATTTCAAACTCATCAGTTCAGCATAAGTAGACACATACACAACAATATATGCCAAAGATAATGTTAAAACATTGCCAAAAGTCTTGATTACAGAATATATACTCATCTTTTAACTTTCAGCTACATCACTAATTCCTGATATAGACATTTGTTTTCATTCTTGCAGTGATCTTGAAATATAAAATGTCTAAAAATTTTAAGCCTGTGGGGAGAAAGTACAACACTAGTACCAAATATGTATTCCCTTTAGGAGGAGAAATTGTACATTGAAAACATTATATTTCGGATATTAAAACACATTTTAATTGAAATTTTTAGTTTTCAAATAAATTTTTAGTTGTAGCTTGGTCCATAAATGTATTGTTGTTGTTGTTAGGTGCTGTCGAGTCGGTATCCGACTCATAGCGACCCTCATAGGGTTTTCAATGGCTGACTGTTTCGGGATTGCCTTGGGAGTGGATTGCCAGGTCCTTCTCCCATTTTTGGGGTGCTGGGAATTGAACTTGGGTCCTCAGAGACTGCAGCGCAGCACTCTACCCACTGAGCTAAATCCCAGCCCTATATTTGTTTTTTATTATGTCCCAATATATTTGGAATTTTACTATTACTGTTAACTTTTTCTTACTTTTGTAAGTTCAAAAAACGTACTTTTTAAAACACTCATAACACAAAACTTTATAGAGCAGGGGCTCCCAATCCCCAGGGCTGCAGGCTGGTACTAGTCTGTGGTAGTGTTCCCCCAAACCAGTCCCTGATTCAAAAAAGGTTGAGGACCCTTGTTATGGAGTAAAATAGTGAAAGTCCTGATCCATAACTCCTTCTCATTCCCCCAAATAAATCACCATTAACAGTTTATAGGGTCCTGTTCAGATAATTTTTCTATACACATGTACAGGCATCTACACACTCTTGTTTTTACCAAAACACCATTTTAATATTTCTTTAGCATTTTATTATTTTAGGAAATAGAAGTACCTTCCATTTTAGAAGTACATATTAATTTGCATAATTCACTGTTAATTGAATAATATTTCATATTAATCAATGACATCAAACATTGGATCCATACTGTATTTTGGTTAATAATCTGAACATTTCAAGTATAATATCTAAATCTTCTCTATCTCTCTCTTTCTCTCTCTCGCTCTGTCACACACACACACACACACACACACACACACACACACTCTCACACACATCCCCATTTGTGATGTGGGAATTAATATTATAGCTATTTTACTGATAGGGAGACTGTGACAAAGTGAATAACTTCCCCAACAATCCAATTACTTGCTTAATCATTCTTTTAGTGATGATCATTCAGGATATCTCAAATATTTTTACCATTATAAATAATGCTGCACTATAAAACTGGAATTAGACATGTGCAATATAAAGAACTATCAGATTAACTTTAAAATTTTTTGCTCAGCTACCCTTCCAAATTGCTTATTGTCCCCATATGACACAGAATAATTTAAATCTTTTAATATTTTTGCCAATCTGATAGGCAAAAATATTATATTTAACTACTACTTGGATTTGTCTTTCTTTGATGAAAAGAGTCAAGCATATTCACAATATTTTGCAATATGAATATAATTTTTACATACAGGTCTGTTCATTCTGTTCTCCATTTCTATTGGGTTAGTTTATTCTTAATGATTCATAGTGGTCTTTGTAGATCAATGTTGATTCGTTGTCTCTGGTATTGAAACTCTGGATCTACTGCCACACTTGGTCTTATCAAATATTTCTCAAGAGCTGCTTTTAGGCAATTGCTGAACAAATGGAAATAAAAAGGCAGACTTGTTCCCATGAAGATTGACTATCCTCTGTGTGTTTGACTATGTGTTTGACTCTTTGACTTGAAGATTTCACAACAGACTGGCAGAAACCATCTTGTAACTATGCATGTGAAGGTTGAAGATTTTTCCTACCCATTCTTCCCACTCCCCCCATTGTCTCCTGCATGGTGGTCTGAAGCTCCATGTCTAATTCTGAATGGGCATTTGCTCCTTAGATGGATCTGAACAAATGCAGTTTCTAATTGTATGGGGATCTTTTTCTATATATTAGCTTC
>VMDO01037894.1:0-13943 GCA_007922755.1 Pedetes capensis
TATTCTTCTACATAACAAATGGTAATGAACTTGTTTAGTAAGGGCTGTAAATGTAGAAGAAAAGGCTATTTTCTTTGTTTTCAATATAACATTATTTTCCTTATTTTCATATTTTCAGTTTCTGACACTTTTAACTGTAAAATAAGTTTTAAACCCTCTTTAAAATATCATATTTCTCAATTACCATCTACTGAAGGGATTATTAACTTAATGTGTTCTGTTGTATGCAAACAAGATGAGGCTTAATTTTTAATTTTAATCATTGGCACCAGAACTATCAATTAGTAAACTTTTTCAAGAGGGTATACCCTTATTAACAAATTTATATAAAAATTAATATGTGCATACAGACTTTAAGCATGTATTTTATGGAGTAGATGTCATAATTTTATAACTACTTAATACAAAGTATTGTGTATGTTTGGATAACATCTCTATTACCCAGTATCAATTAATTCTCAGTTACCAGAGCCTAAACCCAAACCAAGAATAAAGCCCCTCTGTCCTTTCAGAGATAGCCCAAGCTTATGTTTTCCTCACCTACAAAATTAGTTTCAAAAATTTTGCCATGCTCATTCTGCTACTTCCATGGTCTTATGCTAACATTCGGCTGTTTCTTCCTTGGTGGATCAGCAGCCCCAACACACAAACATGTACGGAGCAACTGCCCTCCACTATACTCTTAAACTGAGGCAACAGACTCATGGCAGATGTGATACAGAGGATTGACTCGGACAAACTGCACTGTTCATACCTGACTGTCCTCTTACCAACTGTGCAATATGGGGTATGTTACTCAACTTTTCTGGGTTTTAGATTTGCAACTATGAAATACGTCTGATAAGCTTGCCTGTCTCATACGGTTGTCAAGAGAACTAAAGGTAATGGATGCAAAGCCTGTCTCCATGCTTCAATTTTGATCTCTGTAAAGCAGTAACTTGCACACATAAAAAATACTCTTTCAAGTCATTTCCAGAACTAAAATTCTACAGTTGCTGAATACTTAATAAAAATATTAAATAGGATTTGTAATTTCCCTGATATACTTTCCAAAACTAGACAATTTAAAAGAAAAAAAATGGCTAATAAGGATGTTGTAGTTCACAATGTCTATCTCCTTACCTCATCATGATCTTGATGCAATGCTTTCCAACATAAAATCATAACAAAGCTATTTCATGGGTGTGAACCATGAGAAAAATACTTCAACATCAAATATTTTTGGGTTTGGTTACTTTCATAGGTCATTCTTTTTTTCTTGATTTCAAAATTCGATGACATTTCCACTGAATAATCTGGCCTCCTGAGCAATCATGTCTTTTTGTAAAACCATTACACTATTGATATTTTTATCAAAAAGTGGTCAGTATTATTAATTTAAGTTTCCTTTTGTTTCAAGGTTCTCTAGCATGAATTTTTTTTAACTTCCTTGCATTAGTTCCATGTTATATTTTGCCTAGTAGTCATTAAATAATGGATTTTGGACATAAATAATTGTTTTTATAGATAAATAATAGAACTATCTTTCTATCCACTTTTTACTTGGACATGTTCTTCTCATTTTAATGTGAAGAAAAAAGACTTAGATTGTAATAAAAAGACTCAGTTAACTATTTTTATGTGAATTCACTTAAAATATAGAATACTGATTAAAATTTATATTGTGCCAGCAAAAATAGCAACTTTCCTCTCCTTGAGGAGAGAAAGGTGTTTTCAAATTTATGTTCTGGTGAACTTCATTTTTGCAACATTAATGCAAATTGCAACACTTAAGTTTTCAGGCAAACTTCCCATATAAAAGCAACATGTCATCTCTGTCCCTAATTCTTTCACATTTTAAATAAGGGTGTCTTATGAATGGACAGAGCACTGCTTCACAATCTCTGAAGACCCCTGTTCGATCCCCAGCACAACAAAAATGGGAGAAGGATGTGAAAATCCACGCCTGAAACAATTCCGAGACAACCAACCATTGAAAATCCTATGAAGTTTGGTATGAACTGGACCCAACTCCATGGCACCAAACAACAACATCATGGAATTATATATTTTTAAGGAAAATGATAACCCATAACTTTTTCCAATGGCTAATAACAAAGTATCTCAACAAGGAAATTCAATGTCGGAGTGAATCCAAATATATCCTCTAGGAAGTTAAAAATTCTCTTAGTTACAGGTTTTTTTTATTTCTACCTATAAGTTATAACAAAATTAACACTGTGTACATGTAAGATTTCATTTTAGAGCTGGTATGCAACTTAAAAAACAAATCAAGTTAGAATATATACCACAAATTTAGTGCTGAGTATAATACATATGGAAAACCCAATACTTCCCAATTCAGAGCTTGCAACAGGAAGAACCAGGCACAAGAAATGTCCTGCCTTGCCTTGTCTTTATCAGGTCAAGTTAGATGTTTAACATTGCTCAAACATGGTGTTTTTCAAGGTTTAGTTTTCATTCAGTTCAACTTTTTAGAAGAGCAATGGTGCAATTTTGAATTATTACAACACAAAAAATTTTAGCCACATGGTAAAAGTTGATCCAAAAACAAATGAGTAACATCAAAAACAGGCCAAAAATCATATCCAAAGAACTCAAAAAGAAAAAAAAAAAAAACTCTAGCAATTTCAATGGAAACTTCTACACTAGTCTCTTAAACACAAAATTAAGAGCAAGGAAGTTCATTATTTTATTAATTCTATTAAGCACTAAAATTTAGGGACTAAAGTAAGCTTGCTTTTTCCCCACAGGAAAGGCAGATAATTTATAAATTACAGGAATGTATTTTGCTTCTCCATGATTTCTAAAACTAAGAGCTGTTGAAAGTACCATCATGTTAATAATCAAGTAACATCCTGTTTACTTAAATCTTTTCCATCAGCTGTAGCATTAGTAAACCCAAGAGACATCTTTTTTCAATTTTTTCATTATCTATTCCCTCCAGTAATCTCAAAATGAGATTACATTTCACTTTTATAGATGAAAAAACACTGATAGTTATTTTTTCATAAAGAATTTTATTAAATCAATTTTGGTTTTTATTTGTTTATTTTACATAATAATAGGAAGCTGAAGATGGGGCCTGGCATATACAAGTACTCTACCACTGAGCTGCACCCCCAGCTCCTTTTACAAATTTTTTATCTTGAGACAGAGTCTGGTTAAGTTATTCAGGCCTCAAACTTGCAATTCTCCTGCTTCTGCTTCCCAAGTCACTGGGATTACAGGCCGCACTCTTGGGCTCTAAGATAATTTCTGATGAAGTTTTATTGTTGTTGTTGTTGTTGTTGTTTGAGGTTTTTTGGTTCAGTTTGGGTGTTTATTTGTTTATCTATTGCAGTCCTGGAGTGTTGAACTCAGGGCCTCACATATACTAAACAAGTGCTCTGCCACTAAACTCTACCCTTATCCCCTTTTTATATTTTTTAGTTTGAGGCAGGGTCTTGCTACATTGCACAGGCTGTCTCTGGCCTCAAACTCATCATCCTCCTGTTTCAACAAATAAGTCGCTGAGACTACAGTCATGCACCACAGCATGCAACTTCTGGTAAGATTTTTATTTTCCTGGTAGACAATATTCTGATTAGAGTAGACATCCAGAGCATTGAGTGGCTTATACAAAACCCCATATTACATGTACAGTACTTAGCAAAGAAGGAAATAAGTCCAACATGCATCCATGTTGCTATACCAAATTCTTTTAAAGACTATTTTCTTAGTCTGAAAAAAACAATTTGGTTATATTTGACTCAGGCATATGCAGAACTCTGGTGAAAGTTTCTACTTTTTTGATATTTTATTTTTTATTTATCCTAAAATAAAAATGCATTCTTTATATTACATAAGTTCTTAGAACTCTGTTTAAAATATAATAATGTTAAAGAAAGTTTACAGCTGTACCACCCTGGTGCCCAATCTCCTCAGGTCTTGGAAGATAAGAAGGGTCACGTCCTTGGATAGTCCTTGGATAGGAGACTGTCTGGGAATACCAGGTACTGCAGGCTTGGGAGAAGGACTTGGCAGGCCATTTGTGAAACAATCAGCCATCAAAAACCCTATGAATAGTGGAGAAGCATTGATAACAGTGCGAGGCATGGCACAGTGTTGCGGGTGTTTCATTCTTGTACATAGGGTTGCTATAAGTCAGACTTGACTCAAGGGTGCCTAAGAAGAACCACTATGTTAAAGAGAATGAGATTCAAACTAAGAGAAACATAGCATCTCAGGACACTTCTGCAAGCCTATGGAAGAGAATGCCAAATAAAGCAGGATGAACTGAAAAGATCCCCACACCTAGAGATGGTGGGATCTGGGGGTGAAGAGGCAGTAATTGACAAGGGCTATCCAGTGGAAGATCCAAAGCTAGTCAAAACTGAGAAGTGGTAAAGAAGACCAGATGCAAAGGTAGCATCTTATCAAATTCTCACCTTATTGAAAAATTGAAGAGCCTCATCTCTGACAGTCATTTCCTTCCCTCCTTCTCTCTCACTCCTGGGGATGCTGCAAGAAGCAGTAAGCACTTGGTAAGAAACTGTGAGTGAACAACAACAACAAAAAAAAAAAAAAACAGAAAAGTAGTTCACATTCAAAGGTCCTAAGTTATTTGAAAAGAGTTGAGAATATGTAATTAAATGTTGTTGTTGTTATGTGCTATCGGGTCATATCCAACTCATAGCGACCCTTATAGAGTTTTCAATGGCTGATTGTTTCAGGAATGTCTCCAGAGTGGATTGCCATGTCTTTGTCCCATATGTAAAAACTAGCAAACCAAAATACTCAGACATAAAGAAATAATAGTACCAGAGCAATCAGAAGACTTTAAACAAGTATGATTAGAAAAGATTAATACCACTTCTAAGACACAAAAGTTGCTATAAGTCACTTAGAGATACTGAAGATATATATAGATAGATAGAGATATACCTATCTCTCTCTCTCTATATATATACATATATATACATATATATACATATACATATATATATATACATATATATATATATATATATATATATATATACACACACACACACACAAACACACACATACATACATATATATTTGTTGTCCTTAGGTGCCCTCTAATCGGGTCCACCTAATAGCATAATAGCGACCCTATTTACAAAAGAATGAACAGTCCCTGACACTGTGCCATGCAGGGCACTGGGTTAGTACTTCTCTATTATTCATAGGGTTTTCAGTGGCAGATTGTTTCAGTGTTGTTCCCACAGTGAATTGTCAAGTCCTTCTCCAGTTTTTGTGGTGCTGAGGATTGAACCTAGGGCCTCAGAGAACATAGAACAGCACTCTACCAACTGAGCTAAACCCCAGCTCCATACACACACACACACACACACACACACACACACACACACACACACACACAGAGAGAGAGAGAGAGAGAGAGAGAGAGAGAGAGAGAGACAGATACAGAGACAGAGAGAGAGACAGAGAGAGAAGGAGAACTGGAAATATATAGAGATTATATAGACATATGTCAGAAAAACCTGATGGATTGGCCGATTAAAAGAAGAGCATAGATGAATCAAAGACGGGTAGTTTGAAAATACTATGGATGGTAAATACAGAAAATCTGCATTAGCTCCATAGGATTGACTGAATGATAGAGTAGAGAAAAATGAGGTTAAGGATGGTAATTGATTATAGAGCTAACTCCTAGGAATGATCAAATAGTTGTGGTTCATACCCAAGATGTCTCAGTAGGTGGTTCAAGTAACTACCGCAGATAATCTTTTTAGACAAAAATGGGAGAAAACAACTTCTTCCCAATAGTATAGCCTGCCGCTGTAGCCCTGTGTCATTGGATCCCATCAGATCTAGGAAGCTAAGCAGGGTCAGTCCTGGTTAGTACCTGGATGGGAGACCCCCTGGGAATACCAGAAGCTGTAGGCTGGGAGAAGCACCTGGCAACCCCCTCCCAAAAATCAATCTGCCATTGAAAACCCTACGAACAGCAGAGAAGCACTGACAATAGTGTTTCCCCTGTTGTACAGAGCATCGCTATGAGTTGGATAGCGACTTGAGGGCACGTAACAATAACAACCCAATAGTATTGTACTTCATTTATCACCTTCAGTACTTTGGTTCAAATATACTCATGAATATTGGGAAGAGTGATGCATACAGAATGGTTGGAAAAATTAAGCAAGTCTCTGGTTGAATTAAGGGACATTTGTTATCGTTGAGTGCCATCAAGTCCATATTTGACTCATAGTAGCCCTACGTACGGGGCTGGGATTTAGCTCAGTGGGTAGAGCGCTGCGCTGCAGTCTCTGAGGCCCCGAGTTCAATTCCCAGCACCCCAAAAATGGGAGAAGGGCCTGGCAATCCACTCCCAAAGCAATCCCGAAGTACTCAGCCATTGAAAACCCTATGAGGGTCACTATGAGTCGGATATTGACTCAACGGCACCTAACAACAACAACAAAGCCCTACGTACAACAGAAGGAACACTATTGTCAGTGCTTCTCTGCTATTCATAGGGTTTTCAATGGCTGATTGATTTTGGGGGTGAGTTGCCAGGTCCTTCTCTCATGCCTACAGTACCTGATGTTCCCAGGCGGTCTCCCATCCAAGTACTAACCAGGCCCAACCTTGTTTAACTTCCAAGATCTCACTGGATCAGATGCCATAGTAGTAAGCCTGCAGGCATGGGACATTTGAGTAGATACTTAAATCCCATGCTGAGTGAGAAGTGAGCAATGGAAAGAATGTGTTATCAATGAAAAATCTTGGGTTTGAAGTGAGCTGGCAGAAGCAAGGAAGAAGATGGAATGAAAGAGAAAAGTTGAAGACAAGAACCAGATTAATTTGTATCTTGTAGGCCTTACAAAGATTGAGTTTTATTTTATTTTATTTTACTCATATACATTTTATGTATATATTGTTCACTTATTATTTGCAGTGCTGGGGGTTTGAACCCAAAGTTTCACACATGCTAGACAAGTGTTCCACAACTCAACTGCCCTCCCAATCTCTTGCTCTTTTTAAAATTTATTTTGAGACAGGGTTTCTCTAAGTTACACAGGTTTTCTGTGGCATTGAACTTATGATCTTCCTGCTTCAATTTCTCAAGTCACTGGATTTACAAATATGTGCAGGCATGCTTGGTTAAGCTTTATTGTGTATGTGAGGTTACACTGGGTACTGTGGCACACACCTATGATCCCAATGACTCAGGAAGTAGAGGCATGAGGCTCGCTAGGTAGAGGTCAGAGGCAGCCTGCATAGTTCAGCAAGACCATGTCTCAAAATACAAGAAAAATTGGTTAGGTGGGGGTGCAGCCTAGTGGCAGAGCACTTGCAAAGTATGTGTGAC
Source organism: Pedetes capensis (assembly GCA_007922755.1). Classification (NCBI taxonomy): domain Eukaryota; kingdom Metazoa; phylum Chordata; class Mammalia; order Rodentia; family Pedetidae; genus Pedetes; species Pedetes capensis. Next base: position 7,343 of record VMDO01037894.1, read on the forward strand.
AGCCTGAGTTCAACCCCCAAGTACAGCAAAAGGAAAATAGAAGGAAAAAACCCAGAAATTTATTTTATTTTTACATTGATTATTGAAAAATCAGTTTGAGTTAGAGATGTCTACTACTAAACAAAAGTACAATGTAATTTGATATGAATCCCTATACTTTATAACTTATTGTTTCTATTCAAAATAAGATATTTGTATAATGCTACTCAGTGCCACTGAGCCTGCAGCTGTACCACTGTGTCATCCTATCCTGTCAGAACTCAGAAGCTAAGCAGGGTCGGGACTGGTTAGTACTTGGATGGGAGACTGCCTACAAACACCAAGTACTGTAGGCTTGGGAGAAGGACCTGGCAACCCACTCCCAAAAAACAATCTGCCACTGAAAATCCAATGAATAGCAGAGAAGCACTAACAATAATGTTTTGTCTGTTGTACATAGGGTTACTATGAGTCAGACATCAATTTGACCTTACCTAACAACAAAACAACTTACTGACACTGATTTGGTTTTTAACTCTCAACTTGCTGGGGTAACTTTATACTAATCTCTTCATACACACTCATCTATTGACTTTGATAATAAATAGTAAGACCTTGAAAAAATGATAAAATGGTTTGTCAGATTTAAAGGGCATAGACTATTAAAGAGTGAAAAACAGATGAATCTCAGACAAAAATGTCTCAAGTACAATTGGTCAACTATTACAATAACAAAATCAGTATCCAGGACTTATAATAAGTTCATTTTAATTACAAAATAATGAATGATTCAGAATTCTAAGGAACTAAACTATCTTTAAATTGGGGGTTTTCAAGTGACAGAATCTTTTCCAATGAAGAGGCATGGGATACCTCTGAGTAATTACAAATTTCTCATCATTATTCGAAGTGTTTACATATTTATCTCCTCAAACCCTCATAATTATCTGACTTGGACATTATTCTTCCTATTTTACAGGTAAACAAGCTCTATCTCAGAAAGTAGAAAATCATTTCTTATGGCTAAATGGTAAATGTCAAATTAGAGATTCCACATTGCAGACCTCTGACTTGATAGCAGTCTTAAGCAATGCTCTATCTTGTATCACATTAAATAAAAATGACAGACCTGATTCCAGTTCCAGTGTATTTTTAGCTAGTGGTATGATTTGCAGTGAGTTCCTGCAACAGTTAGTTTACATTTTAACTGTGACAGAGGACATAACTATGCTTACTCTAATTAATAATGTGCCTGCAGCCATACCACTGTGGCTGCAGATTCCATCAGAGCAGGGTCCAGCCTGGTTAGTACATGGATGAGAGACCATCTTGGAACACCAGGTGCTGTATGTTTGGAAAAAGACCCTGGCAGCCCACTCCCAAAAAATCAATCTGCCATTGAAAACCCTAAGAATAGCAGAGAAGCACTGACAATAGTGTTTCGCCTGTTGTATGTAGGGTAGCTATGAGTAGGACATCGAATCTAGGGCACCTAACGACAATTAATAATATATGTATTATGGTTAATCAAATAAGCTTTTTGAAAATCCATCATAGATTCTGATAGTGGAGCTGAACCTGAATGTATAACAATATATAATATATAACATATAGTGTAATATGTATATACTCCTTGCCTCTAAAACTAAACTTTTTTTGGGGGGAAACATAACTCTAAGACACAAAACAAATGTATCTGTCTTTTTAACCAGAGACTAACCAGAGATTCGTGTAAATTTACCTTTTAAGATCAAGGGAATTACCAATGACAATTATTACAAAGGAGGGGCTTAAGTTCATTTCTTATAATAGTAAATCCAGAGTTTTAATTTACACAGCTTTAATTTGCTATGTTCCTTCATGATATTTTAACTTATGAGTTCCCAGATGCCTTTCATGCTGTGAGATTTAACTCTCTACTAATACTACTTTTTCTAGTTGCTGATGCTGGTTTTATGAGTTTATACTTCTTAATTTCAGCTTCTAATCTGCAGTGAGTTGACCATGGAAATGTCTAAATTTGTAGACTTTGTTACTGAAGTAAAGCTATATACCACAAAGCAACAATTAAAGGAGGTTTATTATGACTCAAGTCCATGAATTTCAGTGTATGGCCCAGTGACATTTATTTTAGCTCTGAAGGTTTTTTAAATTTAATATACATTTCTAGATTTTTCTCTGGATAGCCAAGGTAGCCAAAAGAGAAAAGGTTCTATGCTAGGGATTTGTTGTTAGGTTGTTAGGTGCCGTCGAGTCGGTATCCGATTCATAGTGACCCTCGTAGGGTTTTCAATGGCTGACTGTTTTGGGATTGCCTTGGGAGTGGTTTGCCAGGTCCTTCTCCCATTTTTGCGGTGCTGGGAATTGAACTTGGGACCTCAGAGACTGCAGCGCAGCACTCTACCAACTGAGCTAAACCCCAGCCCAGGGATTTGTAGCTAGGATTTAATAAAAGAAAACTTTTCCTCTATAATCATTTCTAGTGGACATTGTAAATATCTGTTTTCATTCTCATTTTAGAATATGGCAATTTACCAGTTACTCAACAGATACCAAAATTCAAATCTTAAATGTATGCATTGTCACATATTAATGTTATCCTTCCATTTAGAAGTTCTACTGGTCCAAAATTCTTTTGCTTCTATTTCTGATATTATCTCATTTTATTTATTTAATTTACTCTAAACTCTTAGACCCAGCTAAAATCTAGTGAAAATAATTGCTTAGTATAGAGATTATATGTCAAAATTGTTTGAGAAAGATAATCAAATGTCAGCCTCAGTCATTTCACTTCCATTATTCCTAGATTGTCAGTAGCTGGCATATCATTCATTGTTTTTTTAGGGACCTTGGGGCTGCATCCAACTCATGGCAACTCCATGTACAACAAAACAATATACTCCATGACACTGAGCCATGCACACAATCTTGTTCATGTTTAAGTCCATTCTTTCAGCTACTGTATAAACCCATTTAGTTGAGAGTGCTCATTTTTTGTTGTTCCACCACTTCTCCAATACCTTTTCCAGGCATTGGTCCCTCCCGACAACATGTCCAAAATACATAAGATGCAGTCCAGCCATCCTTGCTTCCAGGGAGCACGCTGGTTGTACTTCTCAGATGAATCTATTGGTTCTTTGGGCAGTCCACTGTATATTTAATATTCATCTCCAGCATCACAATTCAAAAGTATCAATTCTACTTCTGTCACCCTTATTCAATGCCCAGTTTTCACAAGCATACTATGTCACTGAAAATACTATGTCATGAGTCAGGTGCCTCTTCATCTTCAATGTGATGCCTTTGCTTTTGAACACTTCAAAGAAGTCTTTTGCAACAAATTTCCCCGTTGCAATGTGTCTTTTGATTTCTTGATTACTGCTGGAGTGGGTGTTGATTGTAGAACCAAGTAAAGCAAAACCTTGGGCAACCTCAATCTTTTCTCCATTTATCATGAAGTTGCTTACTGATCCAGTTGTAAGGACTTTTGTTTTATTGATGTTGGGTACAATCCATACTGAAGGCTGTGTTCTTTGAAATTCATATCATAGATAGTCAATAAACATTTTTAAGTGGAGAATTAACATGTACATCTCATTGATACATTTATGTGAGTCCCTCTTATTATAACATTATGGATTTGAGTTTCATTTTAATATTTAAGGAAATACTATTTCATACAATTTAAATGAGATGTATTAATCATATACAGTTCCATTTTAACCTCCTAAGATTTTCTCCCTATTAATCTTTTTAAAGGAAAAATAGATAAAAACTCTACATCTTTGAGCTCACGAGAAGGGCTACCGGAGAATAATATTTCAACTAATGTATGGTTGGACAGAAAGCACATAGGGTTGGCATTAAAAGCCATTGGGGAAAAGATGGAGTATTTATGAAACAATATTGGCAAGATAATATCAGTATAAGAAAAAAATAAGTTTGAGTTTCTTCCTGGTACCACATCTAAAAATAAAATTCAGATGGCAAAACTCTCTTTATATGAGAGAGAAAATTGTAGAGCTAATCAAAGAAAATGAAGGAGAATATCTCTGTAGTCCTGGAGTAGGGAAAGAATTTCTTGGCTTAATCTAATCCAAAAGCTGTTCTTGTTATGTAGTTTAAATGATGTTCCTTCTCCCTGGTCAAGAGAAAAGCCAGAACAACAGTTGACTCCCTGTCCTCTTCTCTTTCCTGGGAACCATTCCTCATTTATTTATCATTCCCAAGGGACACATGCCTTATCCTGAGTCCTTCTGCCCATGGAGTTCTGGTTAAACCTGGCCTGAAAGACAATTTCATTCTGCAATTATACTGAGCCCTTCAAACCATCTCTAGAAACTACTGAGAAACTCAGATCTTGAAGCTTTCTTCTCACTGTCTATTTTTCCTGTCTTTATGGTCTTTTGTCCTTTTGGTTCAGACAATGACTTAGCCTAATCACTAATTTACATACATACCCACAAACACAAAGCATGTTTAAAAACATCTTTTCACCCCAATCATTTCTGAGTTTGGCAACCTCACTCAATAGGTTTGGGATTCCACACAGTCTTCTCTCATCCTACGAGATGTACCTGGTTCTTTATTCTCCTACAGCTACGTCATTTTTATATCTCACATAGAGCACTTCTACTTAAGTCTACATACCTGAAGGTTTCATCTTCTACTTTCAATCACTTGTCAAGAAACTGTGGTTATTATTATTATTATTTAGCTTACCTTAGTAAATATATTTTTTCTTTTTAAAGAGGATCTCTGACAGCAGTGACTAATAAGATTTTCGCACCTCAATGTAAATATGTATTTATCTTACCCATCATTATGATGCCTGCAGACATAGCACCGTGTGTTCAATCTTGTCAGATCGTGAAAGTTAAGCGGGGTTAGGCCTGGTTAGTACTTGGACGGGAAACTGCCTGCGAATACCAGATACTGTAGATTTGGGAGAAGGACCTGGCAACCCACTCCCAAAAATCAATCCCCCATTGAAAACCCTATGAATAGCAGAGAAGCACTGACAATAGTGTTTTGCCTGTCGTACATAATGTTGCTATGAGTCGAATACCAACTCACCAGCACCTAACAACATCATTTTGGCACATATAAGATGTACTTAGGAACTCTTTGGTTTAAATGTGAAGGACAAAGAGCTGGTAAATCAACACCAGATTTACCAGTGTTGATCATGAAGGAGAAACCATCTATTCCCCTTTACCAATGCGATTTTATACTTTGTAATTTCTCATCTTACTTTTGGATATCATAGACTATTTGAATGTATGTTTTCCACATGAAACTTTACAACACACAGAAAAAAATATAGTCTATACTCCTTGTTGCCTACAGTCATAGCCCTGTGGCATCAGATCCCATCAGCTCTCGGAAGCTAAGCAGGGTCAGGCCTGGATAGTACTTGGATGGGAGACCACCTGGGAATACCAGGTGCTGTTGTCTTGGGAGATGGACCCGGCAACCCCCTTTCAAAAATCAGTCTGCCATTGAAAATGCTATGAACATCAGAGAAGCACTGACAATAGTGTTTCGCCTGTTGTAGGTAGGTTCCCTGAGTCGGACACCAACTCTACGACACCTAACAACAACATACTCCTTGTTAAGCTGTCTAGTCTACATTTTTTCAAACTGCCAGATTTCAAGAGATTAGATTCTTTCTTTCTCCATTTCTCATATAGGAATAAATAAGCTCTTTTACTTGTCTTTATGACAGGCACATAAAGATTTAGGAAATAGGTCATGCTACTCAGATACGGCATGGTATAGTACTATCTGAATGAAAAACATCTAGTTTCAAGTAAGTTCTACTAATAAAAATACTTTGTCATTAAACACAAAGTTACTAAGTACATAAAGCTCATAATAATTTTAGATGAATGCATCATGAGGGCACATAATTTCCTATAAGAATTATTTTATTATGTTCCTGCTGCAATAACAAAATACATTACACTGGGTAATTTATCAAGATCAGAAATTTATTTCTCTCAGTTGTGGAGGCTCAAGTACAAGATCCTGCTTCCTGTAGGTTTAGTATCTACTCCCAAGAGGGTGTCTGGTGCTGTTTCCTCTCATTGTGGAAAGAAGAAAGCAGGAGTGAACACTGTGTCCTCTCATGGAAAAAGAGGTGAAAGAGTGGAAGGAAAAAAAGGGTCTAGGTACCTCTCTCCCAACGTTTGTAAGGCATTATTCATATCCACACACACAAAAAAGAGCCTTTATGGCCTAATCGCCCATGAAGTCCCTCTCCCTTATTATTGTGGCTTTGAGGATTATAATAGGAATTTTAGAGGAGAAATAAAAATGCAAACCATAGCAATAGTACCATAAAATTTAGCTAAAAATGTAACCAATTATTTTATTTTTATTAGGGGAGATTAAGTCATAAAATTTTACATTGAAACTATGGAATTACTGAATTTCAGTTTTCTTATCTATATTTAGTTTAAAAATAAATTTACTTTTAGTGAAATAAATGAGAACACTTTAATTTGTCTCTTTTAATCCAATGTAGGGAATTCACCTTTAAAATATCAAGATATAATTGCTGTGACACTTGAAGAGCTAAAGTTCTATTGAGATAGCTTCATTTCTTTTCTTTTCTTTT